>CAKNXH010000279.1:24941-74034 GCA_932178445.1 Andricus quercusramuli | reverse complement strand
TATATATATATATATATATATATATATATATAAACAAAGTCGATAAAGGTTGATACTTGCATTACATTTAAACTGTTTGAACTTGTAAATTTTGTTTTGTGAAAAAGCCGTTCAAGTAGTAAAAAGTGGGTTTACTTTATAATTTCTTGAACGATGTTCTTTTTTTAAGTTGAATTTTTAATATGCCCGTTCTGTGCGTCGCATATGCTCAACATTGCGTGCCTGAAAGCGTGATTGCATGGTGCGACACATATGCGTCGCACTAAAACGCCTTTCACGAAATTGGAGTGAGTGCGGACGAAATGTCTGCATTTTCGCTCGCACGCGTGCGTCGCACGGTGTGCGGATGACGTGCCCCACACGATTGTTATCTGGGAGGATCAAAAGTCTCTTTCAAAATACTTTCGATAGCTTCTTTACCGAACTTGAACTTTCGATATTTTCGACGAACTTCATCGCCAGTTTTTGCTATTTGACTCAGTATACCTCGTTCCTTTCGGAACATGTTGATGCGTTAGTTTCTCAGCCTATACTAACTTGGTGTTAATGAGGGACTCTCATTTATAGAAGGTGGAGAAGGAGGATGAGGGCGGGAAGGGTGGAGAATGGGAGGGAGAAATAGGAGGGGGATGAATGTATAGATTTTCGCATTATCAATTAGCATTCAGTTGCATATCGGACGTCATACTTGCAACTAGGGAACTTATTCTTGAAAAGTTCTACAACAGACCTGAGATAATTGACTGCTATTGAAAAGTAATTTCGAAATCATTAGAATCATTTTTCAGTGGGGAAGAAGCATTGAAGAGATTGCTGGGAGAGACAGTGTGGGTAGTACTGAATTGTGGGAATTTTCAACTTTGCTTCGAAACCCATTTTAATGAAAAAATTGTAGCAGTGGAGCAACTAAGAGACTAGAATTAAGTTTACTAATTTTCAGTCAGATGAATGAGTTTTGTGATGCTAAATACTCTCAAACATTGTATTGAAGTCCGTTCATGTAAAGTTTTCGGTAAATGAAGAAGACGATAGGTTCATATTCTCTTGTTGTTTATTTCAACGGAAGAAAGCACCATCAATATCCTCACATTGTGAGCTTAGAATCCTTGTTCACAGTGTGAGCTTACAATCTATGTTTACAATGTTTGCTCACAGTCTATATACACTATCTCGTTACAATTTTTTTCTATCTCATTCTATTTTTTATGCTCTAATTCCTCAATTATATAGCGTTCACATGCCAGGGTATCGGTACTGCCTGGCAAAGGGAAACTCTTGTCTTCGTAAGGACTTAATGCTATTCTATATTGTCTCAATGTTTTGACATTGTGTAGTCACATAATAATTACATATTACATAATTACATATTGTGTAATATTTTGCGTTTTGATATTTTCTAAACAGCATAGTGCAACAGGGAAAACATTACTTCATTGCCTCTATACTGAGATATCTAAGACGGCTCAGTGAGAATGCAATGAAGTCATAAGGATTTACAAACAGAGAGATTGAAGAGGCTTCTGCGATAAATTAAAATTTCGGACACAGTCTGGCTCCAGAAGATACTAGCAAAAAATTATGAATCTCGCCTTGAGTTCATGAGGCTTGATAATGATGAGTCTGCTGAAAACGAAGAGGCAACACTTAATCACCTGATGGAAATCCACTTCACGGATTTCCAGCGAACTCAAGTCGATCGAGAAGCGGAAGGCTGGGGCCAAGACTGCTTGGATTGTTGCCACCAAGGTCGTTGGGTCCTTCTGCACTTTTGAATTAGCAGTACAAATGGTGTCTAGCTACTGCTCTTACAAAAGGGCATGGATTTTGTCGTCTCCCCACTGACTAAGATCGCCCTAAAACACGTGCCATCGGCGTTGAAGGATGGCAGGGTGGCTTTTATTTCCAAACCTGGGAAGGAGGACTACACTGCTGCCAAATATTTCTGGCTGACCAGTTTAACTTCCTTCATTCTAAAGACGCTAGAAAAGCTGATTAAAAAATATATTAGAGATGGAGTGCTTTCGGTCTCGCCGCTACATAGAGAACACCACGCCCTTCATGCAGGCTGCTTCTTGGACTCCATGCTTCATGCTGTCATGACAACATTGAAACAGCAGTTGCAACAAGGAGGGTATGCTGTGATCCCGTGCTTGTATATGAAGGATCTTCCAGCAATTCCCCTCCAGAAGTTATCTTTCGAGAGCCTTCAAGATGTGGCATGCCGCATTAGCAAATAAGATGGATAGGAAGCATGCTCCGTTGGTGGTACTTTTAGGCCCAATATAGCGCAGGCTTAGTTGAGGTAAAACTGCCGCGGGAATGCCGACAGTGGGGTGTCCTGTAACCTTCGCTGTGGTGCATTGTAGTAAGCGGCCTTCTTCATGAGTTAAATAAGGAACGGTATTATTTTATACCTTGACAAGTCACGGAAACTCATCTGGAACCGTTGATGGGTCTTAAGAGGTTATTGTTACGGGAAAGTAACAAAGTTTTGAAAGTGGACGCATCTGCATTCCGTGTGTTTGATATGCTTATGGGGCGAAAACATCTGAACCATCACATGCGCAAAATGATGTCAAACTTTATGAGGGAATGCAGGAAATGCGACAGGAATGATGAAACAGCCATTTTCAATGCCAGTGCTCCGCATCAGCGAGGCTCAGGCTATAAACCCTTGGAACCCACTTGATGAAACCTAAAGTCACGTCTAATCTTATTTTGCAATGGGTTTTTAGTTAGTGTTCAGGTCAAGAGGCTACAAAAACCAATGATGAGCATGAATTCATGGAAATTCCTTCATTTTTCTAGGCATAGGTATATATAACCTGGTGACGAGCATGAATTAACTGTGCACGAACCCAACTGTGCACGTCAATGGCCACAGGTACAACTGTGTGTCGGCTTATCTGTGCACTGCTGAATTGCAACGTACACAGTAAAGACACTCCCAACTGCGCTCGTTGAAATTGCGACGTGCACAGTTGAAAGTCTCCTAACTGTGCACGTGCACATATGAAGCACTCCCAACAGTACACGTCGACATATTGACGTGCACAGATAGTACTTTTTCCACGGTTTACGTTCACAGATGGGAAATTTTTGCCAAAAATTAAGAAAAAAAACGATAAATTTAGTATGTGTCCAACTTTAACCTTGAACAACTTTTGAAGGAATAAATTTTTGAAAAAATCATAAGCGAACTTTCCTCCAGAGCGTCAAATTCCCTACAAGAATGTGTTATTGTCTCAGAAATTCATCAAGCGGTTCAAGAGTTACAAAACACCAAATAAAAAAATAAAAATTTCACATGCTATTTCACATGCTATTTTCACACGCTAAATTAATATTAAGAGCGCTAATTTTCACACGCGTCTTTTTACACCTTTCCGAAAGTTTTGAGGTGAGGGTTTCAAGAAAAAAAAATAGTCGATTATTTTGTATCACCCGAGGGGCCGTCCACTCTAGAATCGATTCTACGTGAGCATACTTATTCCGTCAATAAGATCACGATTCCTGTGATTCCGCACATGAAGCATAATGCGGTTTGATTCTGAGCGTCAGAAAAGAAAAGAATCGAATCCAAACTCAGAAGATCGCACAGGGATCATTCTGACAGTTGCGCGCATTGAGTTGCATCAGTACGACTGATTTCTGTTGATTCCGCCTGAGTCCAGCTGATTCCTCGTTGATTCTTCATCGATTCCTTCGTTTCTCGACCACACTAGGGGAGCGTTTACATATTGCGTAGCATTAAAAGTAGAAGGACGGGGTTCGTGTTTCGTTACGATCTGTTATGTGGAGGGGGGGGGGTATTTTTAACCCGATTACATAACATGTTTAATTGCATGTATTTCTCAGGGTAGCCTGCTGGCCTGGGAAACCAGGGAAACCCAGAAATGACCGGGAATTTTTTGGAGACTAGGAAAAAAGGGGAAAAGACAGTGAATTTATTTTGTGACTGGGAATTTTACAAATTTTTGAAAGAAAAATCTAACCATTCAATTGAAATATCACGAACTTCATGTCATATGATATATGATGAAATTTAAAATAAGTTTGATTTCAACTTTTTTTCTTAAACGCTAAGTTCAATTGTTGACTTTTTCAATCATGAAACCATTTTATGACATATATTATGGAGCGTTTTTAAAATGCAGTTTTGAAGACTTAAACAATACAGAATGAACAGCTTTAGAAATTAATATTTGTTGACAAAAAACTTCTGTAAATAAAAACTAATTAAACATTTCAAAAATGGAACTGTAGTACAAGAATTCGAGATTGAATTGCATTCTTAATATTTTTTAACATTGAATAATTTACAGGTATTAACGTTATAAATTTGAACTATTTCCATTTAACTTAGTAGGTAAACCAATATAAACGTCCGATTGAAAATTTATCAACTACTTTTAACACTTTTATTAAATTAAAAATAATATTCAAATATTGTTTCAATCTAAAATATTCCATTTTTAACCCATTCGAACTGAAATTTTTTTAATAAAGAAAATAACAATTCTTCAGTGACTTAATACTTTTTGACTGTTCATTTAAAATAAAAAATTATAAAAAATAGGATATTCATAACTAAACAATTTGAAACTGAATTGTTTGAAACAGAAACCCTTGAATCTTTAAAATTTCACAGAGCTAAACTTAAACTTTGAACGTCACAGTGTTAATTTGAATTCTTCTATTTAAAAAACATTCTATTTTAAAGTAAAATTGTGTAATTTTAATGTACACAATGGTTAATCAATTATTTGAAACAGAATATAGATTTTTCAAGATTTTCAAAATAAAATTTAGAAGCTTCTCAAGGAGTTTGAAAGATTTTCAGGTAATACAAAAATTGTCCTAAATTCCTGGGAAAATTCAAAATTATTTTTTATTTTGAAAAATTACATATTTTAATTCGAAAGCCTTAGTAATTAATGAAATGTTTGCATCCGATTGAAACTTCAAAATCTTTTTTCAATTTTCAAAAACATTTTGATTAATATATTCATAATTAAATGCTTTTCTTCAATTTTAAATAAAATTGAATTATTTAAAATAAACCTCGAATCGTTCGAATTTCAGGGTGCTGAATGTAAACTTTAAAATTTGCAGTTCCATTTTTTTTAATTTTCAATTTGTAAATGACATTTTTCAATTGAGATTTTTAAAGAAACAACTTATAATCACTAAATTGTACTGCTTTCAAGTTGAAATAGTTTGAAAATGATATAATTTTGAACACTTACAAATTTCTCTGAAAGAACTCTGGACACGCTTTGGGGTTCGCTATATCTGTTATAATAAATTTAAAATAATAAAGTAAAAATGAAATATTCAGAAATAAACAAATTGAAATTGAATTATTTAAAATAAAATAAGCCTCGAATCATTAAAATTTCAGAATGTTGAATGCAAACTTAAAAATTTTCATTGTTTCATTTGTTTTTTAATTTTTAATTTATAAGTGACATTTTTTTAATTGAATGTTTGAATAACAGTGTAAAATCCTTTAATTGTAGTGTCTCAACCTAAAATTGTTTAAAAATTATATAATTCCGAACATTTAAAAAATTTATTGATTCATTCTTCAAACTATTTCATTTCCTAAAACGCATTCTCTCCTTTGCCTGCTTAGTCAAGCTTTGTTTATAAAATACCGATGCGGACCGATATTAGTGCTCTGGAAGTACACATTGTGTCGCACTTATGTTAAGCATCTACATTTAGAATTAGGCTAATTATATTTCATGAAGAAGAATATTAAAAATTGAAATTTCATTATAAAAAATTCATTATTATGACATTTATCATTATCGTATGTGTAGCCTGCGTTCGAAACTGCGCACTTGACGTGTTTTAACGCGTTGATCCCAAGCTAACTCAAGCTGACTCGCCCGCGTCTGCCCGAGTCTGCACGGAATCGTAGCGATTCCGAGTGATCCTTGGCGATTCTCACTGATTCCCCGGTGTTTCTTCTGAATCTTGCTGATGAACGCATTTTTCAAACTTTCAGAATCGATCTCTTAAGATTCTACGGAATCAAGCTGATTCCCACATATTTCTAAAAGATCTTTTGACGAGTGCCTGATTCTGAATCGATTCTAAGTGAGGAAAATCACTGATTCCTCCAATAAACGGCCCCTCGGTATCACCCTAATATATATATATATATATATATATATATATATATATAGAGAGAGAGAGAGAGAGAGAGACATGAATATAATTCAAAAAACTGGCTACCCACTGGTAGCAACTGCCATCTATGAAAATGGCACTGGCTTGAAACTTTGGCTAGACCCTGTACTATCATGATTTCACAAGCTAGGTTGATTGAACTGATAATACTCTCTACTTCATATACGGAAACTAGCTATTTCATTAGTATAAGGACAGCCTACAAGGTCTAATTATTGATATTCGAAGTTAATTAGAAATTACGTAATTCTGCAGGTTCTCTTTGAAATATTCACCGTCAGTGATTAGTATATATAAGAGTAAATATTTTCATACATTCTCAGTCACCTGTCTAGAAATCTACCTAGAAACATGACGATCCTTATCAGGACTCTCCTTGTTACTGTCTTGATTTTTCTAATACTTGGTGGTAAGTGTATCTCAATGTAATACAAATCTCAATGTATATATGAAATATTACATATATTTCCAAAATTTAAAATTTAAAAATATTGAGCTAGAGCTCAAAATGTGCAATTATTGAACCCGATTTAGTTAACATATGTTAGAATCAAAAGCGCGTTGACTTACGATTGTGCAAATTTCAAAGTTTTTTTATTTTGAAGCATCAAAATTTTGACCTCACTCAAATTAAAATTATTTAGTATCTAATTCCTAGTTTGAAAATTCTTCATTAATTTTCTTCAAATTTTCTATTGGAATGTAAAAAGTGTTCAATTTGTGTAAATGAAACTTCAGCAAAGATAACGTTGAATCAACACGAAACTGCATTACCAGCAGCTTCGTTTAAGCGATGAGCATTTGTTGATATACTTTCTATATAGGGTGTCCCAGTATTCAAGGTACATTCTTTTATTTTTGAATTCCTCATAAAAAATGGACTCGAAATACTAATGAAAATTTGTTGTGAAGTTAATAATCAATGAGTAATCAGCAATTGAAGATTAACCAATCGGAAGTATGAGTTGGATGGACGACAGTCCATGTCTTACTGATGAGAGTGTGTGCGCGAAAGAGACATTTAAAATTTGCAGGAGGTTGTGAATATCAATGCTGCAACTTCACACGGCAACTGAGCGACGAGATATTAGATCTTAGAAAATACCTTTTCTTTTAGAATAAACGTTGTATTATTCCAACTTCCTTCGAGTTTTTTTTATTCTGTAGAACACCATGAATTGATCTAAATTCCTGCAAGTCTTTTGTTTTCTATGAACTCTTCTAAGTTATTCTGAATTCTCTGATAATTTTTTAATTTTTTGAATTCTGTGACATATTTTGATTTCTACGAATTCTTTTGTATTGTCTTTTTTTCAAATTATCTGAATTCTTTTGAAATTTTCTGAATGATTTGAACTGTTCTGAATTTTTAATTTTCTTGAGACCACTGAATTCTTTTAATGATTTTTAATCATCTTCGTATTATTAGAATATATTTTAAGTTACTTTGAACTCCTTCAGATCACTCGAATTTTCTGAGTTCTCTTAAAATCTTTAAAATATACGTAGAATACAAAATACTTGAAAGGATTCAAAATAATTCATCGCGTATTCTAAACAGATCGAAATGATTTAGAAAACTGAAAAAGAATTCGGAAGTCTATTTGGATACAAAATATTCTAGAGAATTCAAGACAATTCAGAAAATACAAAAGATTGTAGAAATTCAAAATAATTCATGGTGTATTGTAAAGGTTTCAAGAGAGATTCTAGGATTCTAGGATAAGAGGATTCTAGGAATTCGTTTGAATTCTACAAAATGTAACCTGCTCGATTGAATTTAGAATAATTCTACGCGTATTCTAAAGATTTTAAAAGAACTTAGAAAATTCAAATGATCTGAAGGAGCTTAAAGTAACTTGAAATGTATTCTGAAAATTTGAAGATGATTAAAAATCATTGAAACAATTCAGTGGTCTCAGAAGAATTAAAAAATTAAGAATAGTTCAGATGATTCAGAAAATTTGGAAAGAACACAGATAACTTGAAAAAAGACAATACAAAAAAATGAAAAATAATTAATTAAAAATATTTCACAGAATTCAAAAGAATTCAGACAATTATAAAAATTAGCAGAGAATTCAGAATAATTCAGGAGAGTTCATAGAAAACAAAAGGCTTGCAGAAAATCAGATAAATTCATAGCGTCTTATAAAGATTTCAAAAGAATGCAAAAAAATTGAATCCTGAAGAATTCTTTTGAATTCTACAGGACTCAAGATATTCCAAGAAATTTGAAGCAATTCAACTTGTAATCTGAAGATTTCAAGAGAATTAAAAATATTCGAACCAAGGGGTTCGAACTAACTCAAGGTGTATTCTAATGATTTCGAAATAATTGAAAACCATTTTTGAAAATTCAGTGATATCGTGAGAATTAAACAAATTCAGAATAGTTTGAAGCGTTCGTAAAATTTCGAAACATTTCTGTAGAATTCGTGTGAATTTCACTGAATCAAAAATATTCAAAGAAAGTAAAAAATAATTCAACGCGTATTTTAATTATTTCAAGATCATCAAAAAACATTAAAAAGATTCAATGATATCGTGAATTCAGCAAATTCCGAACAGCTTATAGAGATCAGAAAATAATAAAACAATTTAGAGAATTCAGATTAATTCAAGGAATTCAAAGAATTTGGCATAATTCAGAGAATAGCGGAAGACTTCATAGAATTAGAAAGAATTCAAGGAATTAAGAAGGATTTGACAAATTTGGAAGAATCCACAGAATGCAAAAGAACTGACAAACTTCAAAAGAATTCACAGTATTCAAAAGAATGAGAATTCCAAAAAAATTTAGAGAATATAGAAAAATTCGAAATGTTTCAGAAAATTCGAAGGAGTTTAAAAAATTTCTTAAAATTCAGAAAATTGAGAAAAATTCAGAAGATTTCAGATAATAGCGTAAGAATTTAGAGAATTAAGGAGAATTTGAAGAATTAAGAAGAATTTAGAGAATTCAGAAGAGTTCACAAACTTCAAAAGCATTCACAAATTTAAAAAAAATTAGGGAAATTCAACAGAATTTAGAGAATACAAAAGAATTCATAAAATTCAAAAGATTTCAGAGAATTTGACAGAGTTTAGAGAATTCAAAAGAATTCAAATAATTCAGAAGAATTCAGAAAATTCACAGAATTGAGTAGATTTCAGAGAATACAAAATACTTGGAGAAATTCAAAATAATTTTTGGTGTATTGTGAAGGTTTCAAGAGAATCGCAAAAGATTTCAAAAAAATTGAAAGGAGCACAAGTGAATTCTAAGAATTTGTATGAATTCCACAAAATTAGAAATACTCGAAGGAAGTTAAAATGATTCAACGTGTATTCCAAAGAAAAATATATTTTTTAAGATTTGATATCTCATTCCCACTAGAAAAACATATTCATGAACAATGATAATTCAGTTACACAATTGTATTTTTTGAATCGTTACAATTCTTACCTCGCTCTGAGTAAAAAGTCCTCAAAAACTGAAAAATGTCAAAAAAGACCGCAACATTATTTAAAGAGGATATCATCAAAAACAATGATGAATGGTCTAAACAATGATTTTTGTTACCTTCAATATTAAGTTATTTAATTTTTCAAATATCATTTCTTACCCTCCTTTACTGAGATCAGCCCCCTCCCACTCCAAACAAATTCCTGCCTAAGTCACTGGCTTTCACTATTGATCATTTTTAAACACTACATTGATCAAATGTTATTTTCCTCTCCCCTTTTCTACCAGTATCCCACTATTCAGTTTTGAATGATGATTCATTTGATATCGTACAGCTTAGATAGTTTTAATTGGACACATTTTTAAATTAAAACTACTTTGTTTATGAGTTGGTTCGTTGCATTTATCAGACAGAGGTTTCAAACCGCAGAGAGGTATTGCAATTAATACTTTCTGGTTTAGCGTATTACTAATATTATTCCAAATTCATACTGAAATCTCTGAATCCCGCATATTCCCGGAATTCTTTGAATTCTCGAAATTCCTTTAGTTCTCTGAATTCATTCAATTTCTTGAAATCCCTGAATTCCTGGAATTTCCCAAATGTTCAGGAATTCACGAAAGTGTTGAATTATGTGAATATCCTATAATAAGTTAATTTAATCGGATGTCTAAGATCGTCTGCGATGATGTTGCAGGTACAAAATTGGGAGCATGGTGTAGTTTGGAGTTCGTATTTTACCGCTGTTATTCTTACACAGCGGCCAGGAGCGTTGGAGGTGACAACAGTCGCCTCTAGATTCTTTCTTGAAGCTACCGTCTCCTATCCTATTATTATTATTTATTGTTTTTATAAGAGAAGTTGTAGGCCGACGCAACCGGAACGTATACGTCATCCACTCCTGTTTCTTCTATCCTAGAATGTCAGCAAGAGCGGGAAAATTACAGAAGAGACTTCGTACAACACTGTTTCTTGGAGTCCGGTCTCTAGCCGCACATGACCTTACGCGACAGACGGCACAGATGAAGATAAAACTACCACCTCAGGATACTCTTTCAGAGCTACCAATCTTTGTAGAACGTTACGAGGAACAGTGTTGACGGACCAGATGAAGTGATCACAGAAAAACAGCCTTTTGCATCCGGCTTGCGATGGGCTGCCAAGAATTTGATCACGTAAATGATCTTCGTCTCCAGATCTTTGAGGACGATATTAGGCTTTGAAGCACTGATACGCTGAGTGGTGAAGAATGAGAAATTCCAGTAGATCTTCCACATAGCACACTTCCCGAAAAAACTAACTCTGTCCTAGGTTTTTTCGGGAAAAGCATAGGTCTGAACCTGGGACAGACCTGGTTTTTTCAGAAAGTGTGCTATGTGGGTCTTACACAGAGCATTCTACACAACGGACTCTGGTTCCCCCTAGGCGGTTGGCAAAACGAGCAATAGGTTAACACCATAGAAGTGCTGAAGATGGTAATATAACACTTTTAGAGCCGCATTGTTCCTCAATCTGTACGCGTGGCATGCATACTTTGAGCGTCCACTGAGAACATGTCCAAGTGTTTCTGGCTCTTGATTCCACGCCCGGCAGTTGGTATCGCCTACAGGTACATTAATTGTGTCCTTGCGGTGAACTAAGGTGTCTATAACGCCGTCTAAACGGGCAAAAAACCCCTCAGTCTCCCATCTCAATCCAGCAGACTTGAGAAACATGTTGAACAGACCCATGGATAGCTCTTCTCTACGTATCATGCCGTGAAATTTACAACTAAGGAACTTGTCAGCATGTTCTCTCAGTAGAAGCAAATGTTTTGCTTCCTGTTCACGACTTTCAAGCACCAGGGGTGTTAGCGATGCTAGGCCATGTGTATTGTCGCTGAAATCAAATGCGAGACCAAGCTCTTCTGCGGCTCTATCTGCGGCACGGTATTGTAACGCCGCAGCATTGACGACTTCATGTTGATGTACAAGTCGTATGAGAGAATCGGTGCTATTTATAACTGATCCGGCTGAAGCCAACACCATACTTCGATTAAGACACTCGGAGCTCACCAAGCCTCTACCGTGCTATGGTCGAGTTGCTTCAGCTCATCGTCCTTTCATTTTACGGCACCAAACGTGTAGATCAGTATAGGAACCGTCAGAACATTGTTCGCTAGGACCTTATTTTTCACAGATAATTCGGAAGCCCACATTTTCTGAGAATTTGGTGATACCTTTTTTCAAGAGCCGTTCTTCACACACGCTCAATTAGGGTTTCCACTTGCGGTATTTCAAGATATGTATATATTTCTCCATTCCTAAGATGTTGAATGGTATTTCGACCTACCATTTGAACATCCTGATCGTCAAGCGATGATGTAGTTTCTAATCTTCTCTGGTGTAGATGGACACAGGCACACTTGTCTAGTCCAAAGCTCATATAAATCGCTTTAAAGTACATATTTACCGCCGCCACAAGGATGTTAAGGTCCTCTTTTGAGGAAGCCAAAAGTTTAAGATCGTTCATGTATAAAAGCTGGTTGACCTCATATTGTCTTCTGTTCGGTGGGCCACATTAATATCCAGTGCTTTTTCTTCGGAGCATAATGAATAGAGGCCAGAGGGAGATGCAGAAAAGTATCGGACTTTCTATCAAACTAATTGATGTAATGGTGTAAAGTCTCCTTGAAAGACATTCCTCTTATACGTGATGTAGCTGGTAGTCACTTGTCTTTCATCAGAGTTTGTGATAAATCTTGTTCGCCACATTAGCATCTGCTCCCTTATGCATCTCCCTATCTTAGGATGCACCTCCAGGCACTCAAGAAGCTTAATACGTAGCTCATGGTTCGTTTCATCAAATGCCTCACGGTGATCAATCCAAGCCATAGGCAGATTGCATCGATACCTGATCAAGTCCTGAGTCTATGAGCCTGTAGTTCTTTGGACTTGACAAATCTCTGGTCTTAAGGATCAATAGCGTGCGTCCTTTCACTAGCCACTCCGGTATGGATTGTTCTCCATCTAAGAAAGTAGTAACTATGCGGGCTGGATGTTGGTGCGTAGAAGTGAACTTCTTTCACCAAGAGTTATGGATTTCATCTGGCCGTGGCGCTAAAAAGTTTTAAGTTCTAGCGATGACGTTTTTCACTTCTTCAGCAGTAATTAGTAGATGTTTGCCCTCTGGACCCTGTAACCTTCGCCTTTGGCGAAAGTTACGACAGAATAATATATCTGACGCGTCTTCATTACGCTGATAAGTACCTCCATATACTTGATCCCAGAAGAATCAAATCTCTGCTTGACTAGGCGGATGTTTAACTGAACATGACGTTTCATTGAACAGACGGGAAGGATGAGCAGAAAAGGTGGAATTTTCCTGAATCCACTTCACTCGCCGTTCCAAGCGCTTCTTCGCTGTTGGAAGGGATCTTATTTTTTGCACCCAATGCTGCTTGATGGTCAACAGTTTACACTTGTTCAACGTGTGATTTGCTCTCCTTGAGTTTCGAACAACTGCCTTTTGAAGTGGATTGTTCATTTGATGTTATGTAGCTAATCACGCACTAGACAATGGATCCATACTGTCTCGCCGTTTCAATTTTAAACTGAAGCTATGCAATACGCTCGCGAGTTTTACTCAGGCATACTAAAACATCGTCACTTCTATTGTCGCTAAGCAGGGAGACTGTCTTCTCGTAAACTACACAGTTCAGATTCCGGAGATTAAAATCATCGGGGTGCAAATTGGGAAGAGCAGTATTAGCTTTAGTTAATTTGTCCATCCTGAGAAGGAATTTTTGGTGCGTTTTTGTTCTCCTACTTCTCATGTTGGCACTATGGCCTATCTGTAAATGTAGTTTTGCTGGAACGGGTGGAATTGATGTTATAAGTAATTTTAATACGATGTCTGAAATCTTCTACGATGATGTTGTAGGTACAAAATTAGGAGCATGGTGTAGTTTGGAGTTCGTATTTCACCGCTGTTATCCATACACAGCGGCTGCGAGCGTCCATATCCTTTCAGCGTATATGTGACACACTCGGTAAGGATGGGAGTTATGTGGGAGAAGGGGTATGGATTTTTTATATTGTTCTAGGATTTCCGTGTCGTTCGTTAAAATAGCACTTTTTGAATCCCTTCAATTCTCTGATTTCCTTGAAACCGCTGAGATTCTCTGAATTTCCTAAAATATTTTAACTCACCTAGTTTTCTCAATTCCTTGAATATGATGAATATCGGGAATTCCTCCAATATTCTAAATTCTCTAAAATCCTGAAAAATCGGTAAATGCCTTCTTTTCGCTGTCTATATTTTCTAAATGACAGGAATTCCCTGAATTCTTAAAATATTCTGAACTTTCTTGATTCCCTGAATTCAGAGAATTTGCTGAATGCTCTGTAATCTCTGCCTTCATTTAATTCTTCTGAATTTCTTTAAATCCTTCATATGATGTCAACGTCCTTTCAACTCACAGACTTTTCAGAATACAGAAATTGATTTCAAAATTCGAGTACTAGAAGGAATTCAATCATGAATACATGCATTGATGTAATTGAAAAAAATATTGATGCGCAAGTACTAAATCAAAGAATATTTGTTACTAAACATGTCAGATATTTGCTGCGTATGTGCGATAAAAACGAGGAGCCAACTCAAAATGTATAGTCGTCGTTTCAGACTTTCACTCCTAGTGAGCTATTTTTATGTGGAGGTATCGAATTTTTGCATTGTAATTGCTTCAGTTCAGAATTGCTGAGTGTTTAATTTGGAGATTCATTTTTTATTTCCTTCTTGATTGGAAATCTTTCTTTTCTTTTCACAGAACTGAATGCTGCTGATAATCCGGAGTCAAGTTCAGCGTCTAGGAGCAGACGCGGGGGGCGCCGCCGCGGATCCGGACGCCCGCCTGGCATCAGGCGAGCCCCATTTCATCCAGGAGAAATTTACCACAAACCTCTTGAACGCGAATACGATGAGAAAGTCAGTTATATGGGGAATAACGTTTTTTTGTGGCTAAATGGACTCAAAGTAGTGCAAGCTAGCTTTCCATACATGGTTCTTCCTTATGGCTCTCACTTTTACAGAGATAATGATTTTCTAGTCCGTCATGATAAACTAAAAGGTTTATACTCGACGGTTATATATGTTCGGAGAAATGGATCACTTATGGGAGTCAGAGCACCGAAACGCAAGAGTAAGGGGCCATCCATAATTTATGTACAAAGTTTTTTATCAATTGTTCACCCAACCCTTCTCTATTTAAAGAAAATTGAAACAATTTGGAAAATATAACAAATAATTATAAACTCCTCGAAAATGAAAACTAGTGAAAAAATATTCATAAAACACCTAATGTTTAACGATTTTCTCACCACTAATACATGTTTCCAATTATTTAATATTGGTTATGCATTCTTCTAGATTTTTCGTTAAGCCAACGTGACTTAAAATAACCTGAATATTTTCTTGAACGATTGCCTTCATAATAAACGTTAACAGAATATGATATAAAATGAAATTATAGAATTTTCTGAAATCTTGAATCATTTGAAATACCTTAAGATCCTAACAAATATTTAGGATCTCTAGAAACACGTTGGAATACTTAAAATCTCTTCAAACCTTCGATATTCTTTGAAATCCATTAACTATTGTGACTAAATTTTAAAACTCATTTAAATATTAGGTATAAAATCCTGTAGTTTTACATAAAATTTAATTATATTCCTCCACGTTCTTTGAAATATTTAGATTCTGGAAAATTCATTAATATACTTTATTGAGATCCTACAAAATCCCATGAAATTACTAAAATCCCCGGAAATCTTGTAGAATCTTTTGAAATATCCTGAAACCTGATAGGTGCCATAAAATTCTTTTAAATCTTTTGAAATTCTAGGAAATTCTTCAAAACCGCATGAAGTCTTTTAAATCTCTTGAAATCATTAGCTTCAAAATTTTTCTAATCTCTTGAAAATTCTTTGAAATTCTGTAGAATTCCCTAAATTATTTCAGATCGTTCAAAATCTCTTGCACTTTTGAAAGGTGTTGAAAATTCCTAGACAATTTTTTGAAAACTTCAAGATCTTCATAATAATCTAAAAATTTATGAATTTCATCGAATGTTTCTGATTTCCAGAGAACTAAGGACACAATATTAATGCAAATTCCCTTCTGAAATATATTTCGAAATCAGCTATAAGAATAACGAATTTTATAATTACTCCACTTTGCCAAAAAAGTGACTAATCATATGAAACTAGTTACCTTCCATCACTGTTATTTGATGCTATACAAAACTTACATCTTAAGGAAGAACATTCGATTTCGAAATTGATTTTCATTCATTTTTAAATTCACAAATCTTTATTTTTCAAGATTCGGACATTATGGAACCTTCTGATAAAGAGTGGTTCATCGTGTTTGATGGAAAATACTTCAGAGTGACGCTAACTCCTGGATCAAACGAGCCCATGCCGGCCAGAATTGAGCTCGCAACTAAAAATGGACGATTGTGGGAAGAAACGGATATAATCGAACGAGTTGAATTTCCTTATAATATGATATTTTGTATTTACAAAGATGAGCGTAGTAAGAAAATCATGGGAGCTTTTCTTCGAGAGCGTGTACTTAATCAATGGGTAGGTTGCTGAAGAGCAAATGTAAATAAATGTTCACCAATATGCTCAATATTGCTCTCCTACTACTCAATTTTTTTAAAGTAACCCTAGGCCAAATTTAATTATTGAAGGGTGCAAACGAGTGTAGATAACTTCCGCTGTTAGTGTAAACTAAAATTTTAAACATTAAAATCCGAAATTTGAAGCATGGCGACCTCAGTATGCCGACCAGAAACTTGAAAAAATGATCCAATCGAAATTGAAATTTATGATACAGGGATTGTCAGGAAGTTGAGTTAAAATTAAAAATGCAAATTTTTAAAATCAAATGTTGGCTTTGATGTGTTTCACGAATAAGAATTATCATTATCACAGATAATATTGAGCGGGCATTTTGTTTGTTTGAAAAATTGAAATTTCTTGCTTGATCATAGCAAAAGTAATTGCATATTTAAAAAAAGGAAATTTCTGCCGATGCACGTTTTTTTCTTAGTAAGCCAATGAACGAATATGAACACTGGAAAAAATGGTTTAGCTGTCCCAGCTAGAAGTTTAGCTGTATTTCGTCTTCTAGGAAAATATAGCTGTGTTACCTAAATTTCTAACTGTATTACCTAAATATCTAGCTGTTTCAGCTAATTTTGCCATCTATAAATTATCTAGCTAATGTATCTAGATAATTTCTAGATGCCAAGATTTAGCTACGATAGCTAGATATTTAGGTAAGACAGCTAAAAATGTAGGTAATACAGCTAAATTTTTTAGAAGACGAAATCCAGCTAAACTTCTAGCTGGGACAGCTAAACCATTTTTTTCAGTGAACATACGACTCGACCTTTTTCATATATTTGTGAAACCTACATTTTAATGAACTTTTTTTCTGCCAGACATATAGGTTCGAGGCTTTGGACCCACTCATTCGGCTTGCAGGTTCGATCCCCGCCTTGCATGTCAGAAGAGCCTCGGCGGTCCATGCGGTGAAAACTCGCCTAGCAAAGAAGTTGCTCATTTCCGGGGAGTCAAGGGACGGGTACCTCTGTGGAAAAGGTTTCTAAGGTACTTGAAAGGCGTTCTTCTTGGTGGTTCAGAACCCACCTCAAACTGTAGTTTCTTCTCCCACATCCAAGTAAGTGGTTAGAGAGAGCGTAAAGGAATTGGGAAGAGGTACAGTGAAAATGTGAAATCTGAGGGGACACATTAGAAACTTACAATCCATACGCAGAAAACCTTCCCCTCTAGAGATAGCGGTCGCCTGACTCTCCTGAACAACCTTTACTAGGCTAGTGTTCACCACATGGGCCGCCGAAGCTCTTCCACAGTGAAAGAGAGGGATCCATCCTGCAATCCGTCAGGGCGATCCAAAGTCTGTAGCTAGCCTCTAAGACCACCGTCTTACAAAAACCGTCCTAATTCAGGCCACATAATTTTCTGAAAACGTAAAATGTCCCAAATACGTAGTAAGTTGAAAACTCAACACAGGAAAATGCTTGTGTTAAATTTGTTGTAGCTTAAATGTCAATGGTCTCAAAGTGAGAATTTTCAGTCTTGTATTTGCGTAACTGAACAAAGGCGCACATTTCGGGAAATTATTTATTTTTAAATAAACTTTTGGCTCATTCCGAGAGTTTTAAAGTGTTGGCCTGAACTTCTAAACACCTGATTACCTTTCGAAACAACTTTTTCGCTGTGCGCTTTTTGGTCTAATCGAATAGTAATAAGGAAATAAATTATAATAATATATACCTCATTTATGATTTTCCTTAATTTAACTAAAAATATTGGTGTTTTGAAAAAAGGTTAGCATTTTACATTACAATATGCAAATCTTCAGTTAGACGTGACAGTCATGACATTCTAACTAAAGCCGGGATCTAACGACCGTCTGCATGCACATTGAAACCTGAGCATCTTTTTTGAAAACCTGAATCCGGCAGGCCGGTATTTTTATGGATCGGGTCAAGCAAGGTCAAGTTTCGGGTTTGCAACGCAGCCGAAAAACCTGAACTGGTCAGGAAACATGAAGCCATAGGCAAAGGAGCATTTCTGCCCAAAGCGGCAGCTGAGGCTACTGAAGCACTTGGCCATGACTTCAATATTAGGGGTGAGCAAAATGCATCCAACCTTATCCATCTCGAGTACTCACATCTGAAGGCTTGGATCAAGGAAACACAGGAGAAAAAATACCGCGAACAGGTCCTTGACGAAAGGATGGACGGCATATTTCACATAAAGAACGTCACGCATGGAGGATTTCAATTTGGCTTGTCAAAACGATGCCATTTCCACTCTAGCATACCGTCGCCACATTTTGAGCCGAAAAATTCCCGCTGATAGCTGCAGAAAGTGTTGCGCACATTCCGAGCTTCTAGGATACATACAATCTAGTTATCCAACTCATGCGGAGACGATGTACATCCAAAAGCACAATGCGGCACTGGGACGTAGTTCTCCTTGACTTTGAGAAACGGACCATGTTCGTTATCGAATTTTCGGCACAAACGGGCAAAAACATTACAGTCAAGGAGAATAAAAAAAAAAGAAGTTTGGAGGAGTTTTCCTTATAAGCAAGTTAGGACGGCTACACCCGGAATATCCTCTCAATCTAGTAGTTTAGTTCATCACTTAATGATAGCCAATCTATCACCGAATAATAGCCTGAAAAGCATCCCTGCGTGTCAAAAAAATGCTAAGACACTTGCGGGGAAATTGCAGAACGCTGTCGTCCTTGGGTCACTCCGTGTCTTCAGGGTGCACAAAACTTTTTTCGAATCATAGCTGAAATTTTAGCGCGATTTCGCCGGTAGCGGATACAATTTTCCAGAATGGTGACCGCTCCTGGTGAAATCCCATAATTTTTCATAGTGAAATATCGGGGTTTTTAATTATAATTCTCAAAGGAATATCATATTAATGATTAACGTAAGTGATGAAATTGTCAAAACGTTAAAAATATTAACGAAGAAAAAAAAAATTCTGAAAGTTTGACGACACCTTGTATTATTATGATGTCACAAGCTAGGTTGATTTCACTAAAAATAATCTTCACTTGAGGTATGAAGCTAGCTATTTTATCAGCTTCTTCCACGTAGTCGCCACGCATTGGATATTTTTATAATTCTGTAGGGTTTCTGGGTAATATTCACTGATAGTGATAAGTACATGCAGCTGTGAATACCTTCAAACTTTATCAGAACAGAGGTTCAATAAAACTACCGAAAAACATGAAGATCCTCATCAGGGCTCTGATAAGGATTTTCAAGCATAAAAATGTTCAATTTTCCGTTTGCTTCCTCTCTGAATGTTTAATACATGATATTGTTCTATCAAAAAGGCTTTTGTTCATTAATAATTAATGTCTAACAGTTGCCATTTTATGTTACCTAATTTTGACCAGACCGAAATTAAAATTGTTTTGTATTCAATTGCTCATTTTCAAATTTTTTAATTACTTTTTTCACCTTCCTTATCGAAATTCAGGAAGTGTGTTATTTGTATAAATGAAGCCTCAGCAAAGATGAAGTTGTATCAACATGAATCTGTTTTGCTGGCACTTCTCTCTAAACTACAAGCATATGTTGATACACTTTTGACGTGACAAATAATTAATTTTGTGATGAGTATATTGTCTTTTTAATAATTTAACCTTAGGGGCCATCCATGAATAACGTAACACATGGAGCTGTACGGAATTTATAGTTTCCAGAAATAATAAGATATGACACTTAAGACTAATGAAAATTTGTTGTATTCAAGATAATACATGTTTTACAACGTGAAAACTTCATTTTCAAAATTCTATGATTTTTCTCGAACAATTTTTCATTTTCCCTGACCATTAACATTCAAATACCAGCATTTCAATCTTATAATATTTTTAACACCTGAGCCGCAGCAGTACAGATTGGACCCGCCCCATACCTGGGTCAAGCTTAATAAACTTCAGCTGGAGTTCAAGGTCACCCTTGACCCATGACCTAAGTACATTCTTGAACTTAAAATTTCCCGCTCTTTCGAATGCCGTTGTCAAAAATAGGGGTTCCCACTTGAAAAAACAAAGTTGTCCTTCAAATGACCTTGAATTTCGAACTCAAGGTCAAATTCAAGGTCACCACTGGATCCTCGTTGAAAGTTACTTCAAGAATGACCTTGATCTTTTTGAAAAATATTTCACCTGGAAAATTATTCAGGTGTTTCGTTACTTTTTGGACACCCTGTATATTAAAAAAGATTTCTAGAAAACAAGCTTTTATTAAAATGTTCTAAAGAGATGGAATATTATTATTTCATGAGCCATTTTCAGTTTTATTTGTATCATGATATTTGTACATTCTAGTATTACGTAATTGTTTGTACGCTTTAATCTTTTTTTATATATATAATTTACGTCCAAATCGTAGTTAGATGTCACACGTGAATCATAAGATAAGGACTGTAATATATATTACATCTTTTCTGAACTGCGGAATAATTTTATTTTATATTATTGAGCCAGACAAAAAAAATGAGAATCATTTCTACTCTGGTGCTATTATTAGCGGTTACCCTGCATTATATTGGTAAATTAATTAATGTAATAGTGTATCTCTAATTTCCAATGCATTTTTAGACTTGTGTGTGTTATGAACAATGGAGTTCAAAAAGGTCCCATATTGATACCAAATTCGTTAGAATTTTATAACGAGAAAGTACTTTGAGTCGGAAGTTGAGTGTACTTGGCTCAAGGTTGTACTCTTTCCCTCAAAATCTTCATCGTTTGATTCTTTTGAACTTTTCTTGAGGCGAACTCGATTTTTCGTCATCAGCTACGGCCTAATTTAAGTGCCTGATGAGGTGAGGGTGTTATAAACTCATTTAATATGATGTTTGAAATACTTCGTAGCGATGTTGCCTTTTGGTTGCTGAATCTGTGCAATACCACTGGTTTGATAATGTTATGTGCCTATAGAAGATGTGGTGGTGGTAGATCATCATTAGGTTGCTCAAAAACATAAATTGCCGCTGTTCGATCTTGAGGTGCAGGTTTTCGCAGCTGATGTTCATTATAGACTTTTTTCCTCGCCAAATCAAACCTGTTGTTTCAACTCCATTTCTCAGTCTTCTGAGATATGTAGATTATTTCTGATGTCTTTCACCTTAGCGATAAGATCTCTCCATGCGACTGTTCTTATATAAGGATACTTTGCAGCAAACTTCGTCCTGGAGTTGTACCCTTCTTCGCTTTTGATTTTAAACTTAGCACTTTCATAATAGAGACGCACCAATTCCTTCTTTATTGTGGTATTCAACTTGATGCTCTTCCACGGTATTCCTGTTGAGATGGTTGGATGTACATTGCTAACGCTATGCAAATCATCCTCAGCAGGTACAGTTGATGTTTCACTGTTCACCGTTTGTCGCGGGTGTTCCACCGTCCCACATGGTATGGTCCTCAGCGGTGGCTTTGTCTTTCTGACATGAGACACCCTATCAGTAATAATGCTACAGCCAACACAGCCGTCAAAATCATAAGAAGAAAGCTCATGCCCTACCACGACGCCAACGCGAGAACACTTTATTATTATTTTTTGTTATTAATTCATTAATATTGCAAGTGGACCGGGCCATCTGAGTCTGATAGCACTGATGCTGTCTATTGTAACCTGCTTTTTTATATACTTGAATCTGATCCTCTCTAATGAGGCCGGTTTCCCTCATGTAGGCATTTCTAACCGTATAGGGCATGTCTAAAATCATGTGGTCCACAGATATTATTTCCAAAATTCATCCTTTTGAGACTGACAAGCACATCACAGTCTTCAAAGAAAAAAAAAGTTTCTGAAAAGTTCATTAAAAAACCGTGTTTAGGAAAGTCTGAAAAAAACTCCTGGATATGAAAAAGAAGCAGATGAGAATAGTGGTTGAAATGCTCAGGGACCACTGCTGCCTAAGGAAGCACCTGACTAACATGAAGGTCGACAACGACCCTCGATGTTGATGCTGTTCTTCCACTGTCCTCACAGGCTGTTTCGATTTGAAAAGTATTTTCATCTGGATCCTTCTCAATCGCAGATCTAGTTTATAGTCGACCTTCTCGAAGCTTTGGACCACTGGAGAGTCCGCATTCAAGAATAATTAGATTTTATTGGCGCCTTACTCCGCATCCATGATGGTCTGCTCCTCCAATTTTTACTTAAACGCTTCTGTCCAGGTATCCATGTAATAAAGTTGGCACGCTTGGGAAGGTGCTTAGGATTAATGGCTTAGAATTATTGCCACTTGTCATTCTTGTATTCATTGCTGAATCTGTCTGCTATTTGCTGCATACGTGTGAGAACAGCGAAGGGCGAATTGAAAAAGCAGAGTGGTTCTTTTAGACAAACAGCGTTAGAGTGATTACACTTACACTCCGAGAAAAGTATTTTTATTATTTAGGTATTAATATACCAACCTACTTCAAGAGAATGCAACTTTTTTGTTTCTTATTACAGATTTAAGTATACAGTTTGACTGTTTACCTAATGGCAATCCAATTCCTGTCGTTCCTAGTGGCGAAACTTCTTCTTCTTCGTCTAGACAGCATTCTCCTGTTAGACCCAGATTCAGGTCCAGGTCACCTCCACTGCAGTATCCTGGTATCGTGTTACGTGAATCCAGGCCTCCTTCATCTATGCGTCCTCCTACCAAGCTTCCTTCTCCCGATGGATTTGGATATTGTCCGCTTGAACAGCTTGGATTTATTCGACTAATTCTCCGCGCGAATCCGCACCGGGTATTCAAACTTCGAAGATACACTTTTCCTGCTGATAAACCAATTACATTGAGAGCAGGAAGACATATGTATGATCCCATGCCAACCCATGAACAAATTGTTCTATCAGCATTCAATGGTGATGTCTTTGCATTATTGGAAAGTAGTAATGTTCTAGTTGGGATGTACGCATATAGTGATGGAGATACGAAACGGGTGAAAATAAACATGAATAGCGGCAAGGTTACCCTAATGAACGCAGAAGAAATCGATACGTATCCAGTAGGTTCTCACCGTCCAATCAGAATGTCTTTCCGAGTAGTTCTGGTGAACGACGTGTAAACCGCAATCCTACAAGCCATTAATTATTTCTTTAATGTTGTTGAAGAACATATTTTGTAAAAGGCGTGGAGTATATTATGATGACGGATGGTATGAATATTTTTCTTCGTTTATTACAATTATTTAGCACAATTGTAGTCGACTACGAAAAAAAAATTATTCATGCAATTTATCAAGATCATAAAAAATAAGACAAAACAAATGTGCGACTCAGTATTTTCAATTCAAATAATGTAAATTGAAATCTCAAAAATGAGTTATATAGGAAACAGCTGGTCTTTGTCAAATATAATTTTATCAGGTAATAAGACGTCATATTTCAACCTTAAGTCCTAATACCTCTAGATTGCTGCCTCCAATTCTAAAATCAAGGATTATAAACAGTATAATCCCTTTTTGTCAGTGTTGCAGGGACTTACGATTTAATCATTATATGCATATATATTTTTCAAAATACGAATGAGTTACTCAGAGTTAATTTGATAAAATTTAAATTAATTATGTTTAGCATTTTCGAGTTCATACAATTAACTTTAAATAACTTTGATTTGTCCATATAAAAATACATGATTGTGATAATTAAATCATAATCCTCTGGTAGAAAGTCTCTGGTAGTAGGAATAATAATTTCTGTTAGCTTCTTACCTGGTTAATATCCCCGATTTTAATTGCTCTGTTTCAGTACAAAATACCATTTAAAATATTTTGTTATAATCTTCAAAAATAACATAATTAGTTTGACCATCTCTGGACGACTGAAAATGCCCTTAATATATCGATTCTGGTATCGGTACCAGGGACATCTTGCTCGACCATCTTCGAGGAAGAAGCTTCACCTTGCCTAATTGATCTAGCTGTCATTGGAGACAGAAATTTGAATGAAAAAACCATAGTTAACGGAAACCTATCTGAGATTCTCATTCTTGAGTTTTATAAATTATACTAATTCATTATTTTTGAATTGGAATAATAAATGTGAGTTTTTGGGGATTTTAAAAATCAATTGTATGTAATGTTTGTAACGACTCTGCACCTTATTTCATTATAAGGACCTTGTTGTGGATGCTTCCATAATGAATCTTAAACCAAAAGTTTGTTGGAAATTTAACTCTATTTTCATAGAAAACAAAATTATGTGGCTTCTCGTAACGACCCTTCGATATATATGTGGACTTTAATATTTACTTTTTACTGTATAAAAAAGGGCCAAAATCCAATATAAATAATGCTCTCTACAGCCCATCCTAAAACTTTCTAAAGACTAAAATTTTAACTCGAGTTCATAATGTATGAAATTTATAATGGTTCTATAGCATATTTTCCTATTTTCTATGAGGAAATCTAGTAATGCGTTGAATTAACATAGGAAAAATATCTTTTCTGGGGATTAGATAAACTCTCTTTTGGTATAAGTACGACTATTTAATCATTCATTATTATATTCTAACACAAGTAGTAGCTTCACAGTTTGATATTTACAATAGTCATTCTTCAAATAGTGACACCATATACCGGCTTGCGATTGTTTATTTAGGTGCAGATGAGCAAAAGACAATTTTGTGTGATTAAATATCTGGATTTTCAATCGTCATTCTAGAAAAGATATAATTTTTATAATTCACTGAATCAAAAAAAGAAGTTAAAACTTGAATATATTTCTAAAGAATCTGAAAGCTTTGAGACCTATCACTATTAAGATTTCACAAGCGATGTTGATTTCACTAAAAATAATCTTTACTTGAGATGTGAAACTACGTATCTCTTTTATTAGTAGGACAACGTTCAAGGTATATTAAATGATATTCGTATTTCTAAATGTTTGTTCTAGCTTCAAATCCATCTCAATACTTCTTCCACGCAGTCACCAGCCATTGGATATTTTCATAATTTTGTAGGTTTTCTGGGTAATATTCACTGATAGTGATTAGCATATATGTGACGTGCGCCGAAGAAAGGGGGCTTACTCTCAAAAAATCGAAATCGAGGTTTTTACACCTTTCGATAGTTTTTGAGTTGCTCTTTTTAATGAAATCATCGAAAAAAAATTCCGAGCGTTATTATTGCCAATAATTGAGTTGATAGGTACCCGAGAAATCGTGCTTTCGCTCGAGAGCCCGAGATCCCGTGAAACACCTCCCACCACTCACCACTACATCTCCGCGTCTCATCTATACCCCGTCCGTGAGCAGCGCCGCCAAATGCGTGAGAATGTAGTGGCAAGTGGAGACGGAAAATTTCCTTAGTCTTCCCTCTCTCCTTAAAGTCGCGTCTATCGGGTCGACTTCGACCGCTCGTCCTGAAAAATCTTGCTTTCCAGAGTAAGCCCCCTTTCTTCGGCGCACGTCACATATATATAAGACAGCGAATACCTTCAAACTTTATCAGTTTCCGTTCAAACAATCTACCTAAAACCATGAAGGTCCTTATCAGCACTCTGCTTCTTACCCTCGTGATCCTTCTAAAATTCAGTGGTAAGTGTACTTATGACTTATCAAATTTCGAAGTTTTTCACTCTCAAGGTTGAACATATTTAATTTTTCAATTGTTTACTCTTTTAATTCACGATATCTGAAATTATTTTATTCCCGAGGCTTTGATTTAATTTTTTAACACTTCAAATTGCTCACTTTTGACTATTTATATGCTGATATACTTTTTATATAACACCCAACTTATTTTATCATAAATTTATGTATTACGACATAGAACAAATTGGAGAGGAACTATCAGAAGACTGCGTTGCGTAATTTCTGTATGGCACCTTATCTCTGCCGAGGCTTCAAATGTTCCTTGATTTTATGCATCACAATGATAACATGTTATTTTTCTTCTGGCTTTTTTTCATTGATATTCCATTATTCGGTCTTACGTGATTTTCTATGTGATATCGTAAAATATAAGTAGTGTTAATTAGACATATTTTTACTGGAAAACTAGTCTGCTATGAGTTGGTCCCTCATATTTATTACACATACGTTCCAAACAGTAGAGAGGTTTCATAAATGATACTCTCTGATTGGGTGTAATATTATTCAAATTATTTTGAATTCACATTGAATTCCTTTGAGGTCTTTTGACTTCCTTGTGTAACCAAAAACTTTCGTGTGTCATTGATTCAGCCTTGAGAACGAATCATAAAAAAGATACTGTCAATTAGTATTAATAGTCAGAGATCAATGTATACAAAAGTCGTCACAATCAGTTATTAACACGAAGAAACAGAACCTAACAAAACACTCATACGTTCACACAACAACTTGATAATATTATACGTATATGAGATGGGCGAATTCAATATGGTCAGGAAAGTTGTCAAAAAGTGAGAGCGACATAGGTTGAAACGGAATACATAAAATCAAGTGTGTTCAAATATCAAATAACACACAATTAGGAATTCTTCTGTTTCAAATTCTGGTGCAACAGTGGGACGTGATGTGATAATTTCCTCAATCAATAATGCATTTCTGGATATGGAAATGATAATGGGTCTTGCATTCACACACGTGAATTGACTAGGATTGACGCAGGATCTGGCATCAGTTTTAAAATAGCATTCCGGATATAAAAGTATTGAATATCACACTCTTTTGAAATGAACCAGAAAAATCTCACTAGTTGAAACACCCAGAAGTGTTTCACCGACAATCAGTGAGACAAATGTTGGAGCAATTGATTTTGTAGATTGTGATGAAGCATTGCAATCTGTTATTATTCTGAACGACGATTTTATTACGATTGTTTGCCAACAAAATGATTTTGCTGGGAATCACAATACTTAGGAGCTGCTGTATGAGGTTCCTGTTTATATCAGTAGTGAAGAATCATCGAGTAGTACCAACAATACATTGAAGACTCTCACAGATTTAGACCAACATAACTCCATTGATCAGACTGTTTCTCTTGATAACAGGAATTCAGATTTACTTTCACAGAATGACACTAATAATATAGAACTCACAATTAAAAACTGTACTATTAACCAGAATCATATGATGGGTATGTAAATAAAACAACATGTGTAAATTATTGTTTGATTAATTGACATTCTGAATTATCATAATTCTTCAGAACTTATAAAACAAAATCCAAAAAATTATTGCGAAACAAGTAATGGACACATTTCTAGCAAGGAGGAAATTTCATCAGTACCGGTTGGAAAAAGTAACGTAAATTTCTTTTTAAATAATTTTTTTTGATAGAACAAATTTTTGATAAAATGATAATCGAATCTTGACTTTAGATGACTCACGGAAAACACCATTTAAAGAAATTTTCACTCTTCCGGTAGAATATTTACACAAAAAGAAAAGGATTGCAGTTGAAAAAACAGGCAAATCAAAGTTGCCTTCGGTAGGGACCTCCGCTGCATGGTATAGTATGGTATATGCAGGAAATTTTCACCTTCCGAGATTTCCGTTCAGACGCCACGCAGGATCTGGCATCAGTTTCAAAATAACATTCCGGATATAAAAGTATTGAATGCCACACTCTCTTATAATCAACCATTGAAATCTCACCAGTTCAAACATCCAGAAGTTTTTCACCGACAATCAGTCAGAATTCCCTGGTTCATTCTGTGAAGATTAGACACTGATTTAATCAGGAAAGTTCATCTGGAAAAACCCGTCGTTATGTCAACACTTCGCGTCGCTCAAACTCATACCAAAGTGGCCAGAAACCTTTCCACTATAAAGCGAAAGATATTCTATCCCCTGGTCATTGCAGCCAGGCGCAAAATATTTATAAAACAAACACAAATGCTCAATAAGGTTTGTTTTCATTCGAGAAATGTCAAGACCTGACTGGCCGCAGCAAAGTGCGCGCACAAGACGCCCGGTGCTTCATGTCTTACCCGCGTGGAGCGCTATATCACTGGTTCAATCTATCATTTGGCGCCATTGGTAGAATCAATAGCACTATTTCTGTTGAGTCACTCACTGGTCCAACCAGAGTGGAAAAATCACTGGTTCACCAGTGATAATTCAAAATACTGATTCAACCAGCGCAAGTTTCATTCGTTCAGTTTGAGAGAGTACTATAACAGAATAACGAACCATTCTTTGAAACGTAGGCTCATAATTTAAAAGAGGAACACTTTCTCACGACAATATAAAAAATATCCTATGCAGAAACCGCCTGATTTGTCCCCATTTCAATTAGGGCAGTCGATCGATATTTACTTTTTTCATAATTACAAATCTTCCTTTTCTTTTTACAGAATTAAATGCAGCAGAAAATGAAGCATCAAGTTCTGGATCCAGGGGTAGGCGCGGAGGGTACCGCCGCGGGTCTGGACGCAAGCCTGGGCATGGGCGAGCGCCATTCCGACCGGGATTTCGTTTTAGTCGCCTCCCAGTTATTGACCGCCATTGGGATAAGAAGATCAATTATATGGAGCATGACGTCTATTTGTGGCTAGAAGGAATAAGAGTAGTGCAAGCTGACTTTGAATACAATACCCTTCCTACTGACGCTGGCTTTTATAAAAATCATAATTTCATAGTCCGTCTCACTCCAATAGGAGGCTTTATGACGGTTGTGTACGTGACGCAACAAGGAAAGCTTATGGCAGTTCGAGCACCGAAACCAACTAGTAAGCGTCCATCTATAAATTACGTACCAGATTTTTTTCTAATTTTCCAACTCGCCCCTCCCCTATTCTAAAGAAAAGGAAATAATTTCAAAATTTAATTGAAATCCTTCAATTCTTGTAAATAAATTCGGGTGAGCTTCCGAATAGCGCTCACCTCTGATTTTTTAATACTCTGTACGTTCATGTACTTTGACGCGCAGATTACGAAAATCGTAGTGAGAAGTGGCGCAAATTCGATTCTCATGACGAATATCATGAAAAGCTCACACAGAAAAAACTAAGAATAAAATTTGTTGCAGAAAAAATCAACTACAAAAGTTACAATTTTTATAATTAATGTCAATAAAGAAAAAATGAGAGTATCTAACAAAACGTTACTTATCAACAAAGGCAACTTTGCTACCACACCATTTTTACCAAAAAAGTAACTAATTGTATGAAACTAGTTAGTTCCCATCACTGTTATTCAATGCCTTGCAACATTTTCAATTTCAAAAAGAGCGTTTAATTTTCATATTGATTTTAATCTTTTCAAATTCACACATCTTTATTTTCTTTTCAAGCTCAAGACATTATGGAACCTAATAGTAGAACATGGTTTATCACTTATTGTGGTAAACACTTCAGAGTATCGCTAGTTCCTGGAACAGATATACCGGTGGAAGTTCAGCTCGCAAGTGGAAATGATGATGGACCAATTGATATAATCGAAAAGGTTGACTTTCTTCCCTACGTCACATTTTATGTATACAGAGGCGGGTGGATAGATGGAAAAATTACCGGAGCTTCCTATAACTTGCCTAGAGACCTAGCTCACCTACTTCATATACCTACCACAGCCACACAGCCTATGTAAAAGATAAGCAAGAAATATTTGAAAATTGTGTATTTATTTCGTGATGCAAAGTCTTGAATAAAAACATGATGAAATAGAAATTAATCTTGTAATTTACGGTTAGGCGGTTGGAGAGCGAAAATAAATAAATGATCACGATGTGGCTAATTTCGCTCTCCTAATACCCGATTTTTTTCGGAAACCCCTGATTATCGAAAGATGCAGACGTGTGTAGATTATTTCTACCGGTAGTGTGTATACTAAACTTTGAAATAAAGCTTGACACATGACATCATTTTAATTCTGAGGCTATAATTAATAACTAAGTATATAATTCCAAACACAATTCGAAGTTGCTCAATTTTGAACGCATCAAAATGTGGAATGTTGGTTTTGTGGACTTTCGAGAGCCCGTAAAGTTTCAGAGGAATGGGATTAGTAGGTACTAATTTAGATGTTGTTTCGCTGTCAAGTTTTGAATCTTTTAGAAGGGTTTTTGTTTTGCTGACTTTTTTTTGTGGGGTCTTTTTTCAGCTTTTTCAACAAAAGATATCATAACAAATTAGGACAAATCCTAATACAGAACGATTACACAAACAAATTGATAACACAATAAGAAAATTCACTGCAGAAAACAAGTCAACCCAACCTATTAAAAAAGGAGAGAGAAAAGCGACCACTATCCCACCCTACATTCAAGGTATCACAGAGCAAATAGGAAGAATTCTGAACCAACACAACACACAAACCATATATAGACCACCTGCGAAAATGGGACAACTTCTAAACAACCCTAGAGATAATGAGGCACCTCTCAGTGATCCGGGAGAATATAAACTCCCTGGTTCTTGTGGCAAAGTCTATATTGGAGAAACCGGGAGTGCGGTGAGCCAACGTGTGAAGGAACGTAAGAATAAAGTCAGGCTGAAACATTTTTAGCAATCAGCACTAGCTCAGCATCATATCGAAGCAGGATATAGTATTTTATTTGGCAAAACAACCGTCATCGCAAAAACGTACAATATTTTTCCAAAGAAACATAGAAAAGCAATCAAAATCTTAAAACACCCTGATGGCATCAATAGGGACAACGAGTATAATATTAATCCGATTTGGCTTTCCGTCCTCCCAGGTTTTTGAAAAAGACTTGATTGGCCGATGAAAAAAGTATAGCGTTCTTCCTAGTGGAGACGGGGTGACGGAAGCGAAAGCGGTGCCGGACGGACTGCTCGCTGTCTCCCAGGATCTTTTTGTTAATAATGAATGAAATTGTTTCAAAAAATTTTTTAAACCAAAACTGACCAGAATTTCGAAAGGATAACCAATTTATTCGTAATCTGACTTTTGTTGGCCTTCCAAAGATGACTAACAAAAGGTATATCGGGGAACTATCAATGCATACAGAAGTGTTAATAGCAACCATAGTCTACGGTTAAATACATCTGTGAACTTCACACTCAACGGACTCAAGTTTGATTTCTGCCTGAAGTGGGTTTTTTATTGAATTTTTCTGTTTGCGGTTCATCAAGATTTTAAGTTGTGTACATTTTTTAAATGAAATCTGTGTACTAACTAGCTAAAGGAATACAGTTCATCTCGTAGGGATATTTTTATGCTTTAAATATCCAAGAAAATGACGAAGAAAAATAAATTTTCGAGCCTATGAAACATTTTCTTGAATTTAAAATGAATTTTTTCCCGTCAATTGTTTCTTGCTCAGTATTTCTTACATTGAAAGAAATATTTCCCTCCGACAAATAAGTTGTACTTTTGAATCAAACAATGCTAACTTAACCCTATTAGAATTTCTCTGGCAGAAGTGAATCATTTTTTCAATTCGAACTTTTGCAAATAATTAGGACTTTCACTTACTTCAGCTAATTAAAATCCACCTGGTGCAAGTAACCTATTTTTCAGTGCCTGAAATTGGTAAAATAGTTTATGAAAGCCCCTTATCTACGCAAAATTTTTCAATGAAAGAGGCTTAACCTCTGCATACACACTTCTATTTGGAAAAGGAGTACACAGAGAAACTTTCGGTTATAAAATTTGATATCATAATATGAATTCTTACAATAAGACAATATCAAGCCAGGGTATTGCGTCACTATTTCAAAAATTACTTATAGTTTTCCCGTGTACCGTTTATTAACAAAAAAATATTCCACTCTAGTATTTATTTACAAAATGCGGTGATTGAATTTGGGTTTCAGATTCTGTGTCAGGTATTCAGTTTGAAATCCGGCCCGGAAACACGAGATTCAAAGCTGGCAGAGAACCCAATCCAACATGAAAGTTCAATTTAAGAAATTTTAATATTTTCAGAATATTTGGATGATTCATAGTGAGTTACTATAATTTACCACCTAAGTCAGAGAATATCAGGTTCGGATTTTCGAAAATATTGTACACCCCTATTTGTTATTTATACAACCTCTTGTAATTAATTATAAAAATTTATATTTATTAATTCTTCTGAAGGAAAATTCATGTGTACATAATTTCCCAAATACCCCAAAATGAATATCTTCGAACACTCAGATTTTAATGTGATGTTGACGACCATGACTTGGTCCTTACATCCTGACCATGGGAAAGATGAATTCTTAGCCAAGAAGGTTAATTTTCTACCAAAAAAAGACAAATTTACAATGAAAAAGTACATCAATGTTATCTACAGTGAAAATTTGGGATTCTCAATTGACGTACAATTTTTTTGATAAATATTCATTTAATAACTTTTTTAAATAAAATTTTACGATTCAGGATGCTCTCAAACTTCGCGAAACTTCTGAGTTCAAAAAATGATTCTTCTGAATTTTTGAAAAATGAAGAATACAAATTTTTTCCTGATTTCTCTATTTGAAAATGAACTTGTTAAATAATAAAAATTTGAAGCATAAAATAGGGTCGATAGGATTTGCAGTTGTTCCGAAATCATCTTTTTGCTTCAAAATTTTACTCCGCAAAAATTCTTTTGTATTAAAATGCAATACCGACGGATCTCGAAACTTTCAAATGGGAATTCTCATTTCATAACTTGAGAATCATGGTTGAGGTCATAGTATGTATGTAACTGGTTACTTCACGTCACTGTTATTTGATGCTGAAATTTTGCATATAATCGAAAGGGTTGTGTTCCATCCCTATATCACATTTTATGTATACAAAGGCGGGCGGAATGATAAAGTTATTGCCGGAGGTTCGCTTCACTTGGATAGTCAACTCGCCCACTTACTTTTGATACCTGAACCAGCTGCATGACCTATGCACAAGATAAACAAGGAATATATAAAAATTGTCTTTGGTTTTCGTGATGTATATTCTTGAATGAAAATATAATAATCTGAAAATTACTCTTATTATGTGCAGTTAGGTTGTAGAATGGTGAAAATAAATAAATAAATGTCTGCTGGTAGTGTACACTTAAATTTTAAGTTCATCTGGTATTTTTCAATCTTGAACTTTACAATCCAAATTTGAAAAAAGTAGCGTCTGCAACATGCAAATCAAACATTCTGGAAAAATATACAGTCGGAATGAAATTCACTGTACTGGTTTTTCGGGAAGCTGGTGTTAAATATACAATTCGAATATTCAAAGACAAATAGCGCTTAGATAATAATAAGAAGCAAAGATAAGACATACAGCGTCTTAAAGACGTCTTCAGGGCGTGTTCTGCAAGATTCGGCGTTTTCAGACAATTATTTAATCTGATTGAGGACAATTTTTGAAACAAGGAATCTGTCTCATCATGAGAGAATAACAGAAATTTGTAACGTATTTTTTAGACTAGATGGAGCTATGAATTGAAAATTATTTGAATTAATTTGTTCTGGAAAAAGATCTTCTCCCTTCGCTTCGCTGGGAGTCTAACTACAGAACTTCTGATTTCCGGTCAGGTGCTTTCCCATTAAGCTAGTAGAGAGATCGATAGAAGAAACCTTTTGCGGAAATACACGCATTATTACGCTGGATGGTACAAATGAAAATTTTCAAGGAATCTGTATTATCATTAGAGAATAATAGAAATTCTTGACATCTTTTTCAGACTAAATGGAGCTATGAATTAGGATACTAGAGAGATCGAGAGAAGAAACCTTTTTCAGAAATACACGCATTGTTATGCTAGATGGTACAAATAAAATTTTCATGTGGTTTGACTCCCAGCGGACTGAAGGGAGAAGATATTCTTTCAGAGAAAATCAATAAAAATAATTTTCATTTCATAGCTCCATCATGTCTGAGAAGACGTTAAAAATTGCTGTCATTCTTTAATGATGATACGGATTCCTTGAAATATTTTATTTGCACCATCCAGCAGTAATAATGCGTATACCTCTGAAAAAGGTTCGGCTGCCAGCGAAGTGAAAGATCTTTCTTCAGAAAACATTTCATGAAATCGAGGGAAAAACAACTCCTAAAACTGCGGTCCAGCGGAGGTGGATCACGCTGGATTAGCCTGGATTACCTCGATACCCAAATTAGTCTGAATAACCTGAGATTACATCAGTTTATAGAGGATTACTCTGGATTACATGAAATTATGGTGGGTTACTCCGCATAAACTAGAGTTACGCGAATTTTTAATAAAAATGGTATATTTCTAACAAAGTTGTTGAATTTTCAAGAAAATGGGAATTTTTCAACCAAGAGCAATATTTTTCTATCGAAAAAGACAAATGTTTGAAAAAATATATGAATTTCCAACTGAATAAAAGAAATTTTCCGCCAAACAGTTGAATCTCATAATAAAAAATTTTGATGTTTCACCAAAAATGAAATAGTTAAATTTTCAGTTCAAAAATGAATATTTACCTGCAAAACAATGATTTTTCTATAAAATAGTTACATTTTCACACAAAGTGATCAATTTTGGACTAAAATGAAGAATCTTCAAACAAAATTTTCTACAAAGTAGATTAATTTTCATCCAGAAGAGATCAATTCTGAACAAAAAATATAATGCATAATTGATATTCCAGCGAAATCAAATTTAAATTTTCAATGAAAACCTAGTTGAAGTCAACCAAAAAGACGAATTTTCATCAAAAACTCTTAACTTTTTAAACAAAAAAGATACTTTTCAACAAAATTGTTTTTTTTTCGAGAAAAAATGTTAATTATCAACCAAATCCTTGAATTTTCCGAACAAACTAGTTGGATTTCTACCCCAAAAAGACCAATTTTTAGCAAAACCATTGAACTTTTAACCCAAAAAAAAAACGAAGAATTTCTCACGAAATTGTTGAATTTTCTTCAAAGTAGAATATGTTTTTTTCTGAAAATTTTTCTTTTCAATTTAAAAGGTCATTTTTCTTTAGCAGTAATATTACATCTTCCTTGGACAAAAATGAAACTCTTTTCTAGAAAATTTACTCTTTGTTTAAAATTTGTATTTGTCTGTAAAAAAGTCTACTGAAATCCTTTTGGTTGAAAATTCAACTCTTTTGTTGAAAAGTCATACTTTTTGGTTCAGAATTCTGCTGTTTTGTTCAAAATTCAAAAATTTCGTGGAAAATTTACTTTTTGTTCAAAATTCAAATAGTAGAAAATTCGACTATTTTGTTTAAAATGCAACCCTTTTGGTTGAAGCAATTCGTCCTTTCGGATGAGAAATTCAAGTTTGTTCGTAGGAACTTATTTTTTATGAAAAATGCATACTTTGATCTTGAAAAGTCATCTGGAATTTTTTCTGCATGCAAATTCAATAATTTTTTTACAATTTGTTTTCTTCTTAAATTGAAATTCATCTGTTTTTGGATTTAAAATTCAATTTTTTCCGTAGAAACTTATTTCTTCGTTAAAAATTCATATTTTATCTTTAAAATTCAACTTTAACTAAAAATGTAACTCGCCCATTTTTTCGATATTGATCTTTTAAAGCTGAAAATTCTTCTTTTTTGGTAAAATTTCATTTTTGTTGGTTAAGAATGCATCAATTTCGTGGAAAAATAATCTTTTGCTGAACTCATATTTTTTGTTTCTAAATTTAATTTTTATAGAGGAAATTCGTCTTTTGGACTGAAGGTTCAACAATGTGGGGAAAATTGTCTTTCTTTAGGGAAAAATCTTGATTTGTTGAAAATTCTTCTTGGTTTTTGAAAATCTTTTCTTTTCACATAAATTTGATTTTTTTCGGTTGAAATATAAACTATGAGACTTTTTGTTGGGAATGTACATTTTTAGGTTGAAAATTCAACTATCATATTAAAAATTCAATTATTTTGTTGGAAATTCAAGTATTTTGTTAAAAAATCATCTTTCATAGTAGATAAGATATTTTTTTGTTCAAAATAAATTAATATATTTGAAAATTTTAAATTTTTATATGAAATACTGTTTTATTCCGTTTATAGAAGATTCTATTTTAAAAGTATTTCGAAATTTAAATGCTGGTATTTGAATATTAATGATCAAGGAAAATTAAAAAAAAGGCAATTTTGAAAATAAAGTTCTCGGACACCCTAATATTGTTACAGTTTGTTACAGGAGCGAGGGGGTTCTCAGAAAGGGTCTCTAGTCCGTTACGGATTTAAGTACGGCCCCTTATAGGAACTATTTTTTAACAGAACTCCTCGTTTTCAATTTATTCATCGAGATTGATATGCAAAGAACAAAAATTCCAATATTAGGCCAAAAGATGCGAGATGCATAAAAAATTTAAATCAAACCTACGCGTCCCACTAAAAAGTGATTTTTAAAAAATTTGTAAAAGTGTTTCAAGTGCAGAATTTTTGTTTACTAATTTTTATTTTCGTAGCTTGTGTCTGTAAAAAAGAAAAAAAATATTTTTAGTTTCAATCTTATATTTCACAATTGAAACAAAAAATACGTATCCTATCAAAAAATGATTAATGAGAAATTTGTAGCTGCTTTTTTGTTGAACAACTTTTGTGTATTTCTTTTTTTCGTAGCTTGTGTCGTTCGTCCAGAAATTACTTCTATTATTTTTATTATTGTCTTTTACGAACGAAACCCAAAACTACGCGTCTATTTTTGTCTGTTTATCTTTTTCCTTATCTTGCAAAGTTTGTCCACGAAATGGAATTTTATATTTGTTATTATTTTTCGTGCAATCAAAATTTTGTGGGCTTTGAGAAAGCAACGTCTTTCTTCTCCTGACTTTTTCAATGTCGAGCGTTGTTTAGCTTAGAATTTTCATTCAGATTGATTTCTTTAATTTTGTAAACGCTATAACTCTGATCATTTTTCCTTTTATCGAAAAAAGTCATGAGGATAAATTGTTCGGCTTTGGGACTACTATAAACAGCAGAATTTTTGAATGAATAAAAATTGACTTCATATATTTCGAAAATGCTCTCAACTTTTTGAATTTCTATCAAAAATTGCTGGTTAACGAACAAGTTTTTTCTTTTATAGCATACAAAAAGTTTTCCAAAGCTCGATTTGATCCGTTGTATAAATCCGTTGTATAAAACCTGAAGGTATTTAATTTCTTTGATTCTTATACTTTTAACCAATTTTGTTGAAAAATACGATTCTGACGCATTTATGGTGAACGATGAAAAGCTATCGAAATTCATATTTGTGAACAAGACAGATGCAGACATGAATATCTAAAAATAGGTTTATAATTTTTAATTCCCTATTAAATTATTTATATAAAAATCAACCCAAATGGTCCAACAACATACTTTATAAAATTTATAATGAATTTTGAAAATTTTTGCAAAATTGAAATAAACTGCAGTTACCTTCAAAATTGAAATTGATAATAATGAAAATGAAAAAGACAAGAAAAATAAAAGAGGTTAGGAAGGGGATTTTGTTGGTTTCTTTCTCATTTTTCTCCTCTCTTTTTTATTTTTGTCCGAAGAAGTCGTAAAACTTTATTCTTTTCAGAAATTAATGACAGAAAATAATTTTGGGAATAATATTTTTTTTGCTTATGATATTTTGATATTGTTTAAACAATCATCAAATAAATGTCATTCGATAATTGTGTCATTAATTGCAGAAAAGAATAACGTTTTTCGATCTACAGAGAAAGCATGATTTCAAACAATAAAAGTTGTTTAATCAAATAAAAATGGTTTAAGCGAATAAAAATTGCTTAAAAAGTTTCTTAATATCCTTAGAAAAAATATTACTCTCAACATCCGTTAATTGTGTAATTGATTCCAGAAAATAATAACTTTTTACGATTTTCTGAAAAGAAAACTTGTTTAAACTAATGGAAATTGTTTAAATAATTACGAAATATGTTGAACAAGAGCTACTACTCTTGACATTCATCAACTTTGTATAATTAATCCCAAAAGATAATAACTTTTCAAGAGTTACAGGGGAAGAAAATTATTTGCACGAATAATAATTGTTTGAACAATTAAAATTATTTAAAATATACTTCAAAATTCGTCACTTCTCGATCAAAAAAAAATCATGGTCTAGAAAATTCAAAAAATGCCGTCTTCATCATGAATTTGATAGAAAACTGCTATTTTGCATTTTTTAGGGCATTTTTCAGGCATAATAAAAGCGGATTTGGTGTGTCAAAATTAAAATTTTTCTGGTGGAAATTATTTCTTGAATATTCCATAAGAGGTGACTATACTTTAATTCATGAAAATTGTATAGCAGGTACTTCTTTTTTCCATTTTTTTGAAAATCGATCTTTTTCCATTTTAAAACCCATGTTAATGTAATCAATAGTAATGGTCTAACCTCTTCTGCCTTTTTCCACTGAACAACTCTGGCAATTACTCGTGAGTGATAAATGTGCATTTGCGGTCAGACATTTCACTTGTATTATAGCCAATGTCACTTCGGCTGAGAAACACAATTATCATTGCTTTGTTAAATTTAAAACCGAAATACGTTTTTGATAACTTAATTGATAAAAATTACATTTTTTTAAATAAGGTGTTAATTTCTTTATACAAAAATTATTTAATATGGTCATAATCCTTGCTATTCGTCACATTTAATTACATAATGCATGTCTTTTTCTGTATTATACAGAAAAAAAATAATATTCAGTATTATGGATCGCATTGTCGCTTAAAATAGTCACAAGTATGTTAACTTTGGTACAGTCTTTTAAGATTAATAAGCTTCTGATAAAATGTGAGAAACATGTAACCTTCGAGAGCTCCATACAGTCATGATGCAAAATTTTTTTTTTTATACTTAACATTCACAAGCTCGAAACGTTAACAACTTCTATATTGGGAATTCAAAACTCTATTGTACAATAACAATGTTTTCATTATATGCGGCACAAATTTTCCAAATTGAAAAAATTTTTTGTTCTGTCAAGTAACACTTGAAGTCATAATCTTTTTTACGAGTAGGAATTCATGGTATTTCTGTTCAAAAACAAATCATTTTAAACTATAGGACCTCAAAACTAAACTATTCTAAGATCTTTCTATAAATAAAATAATTTTTAATAGGACCTTCTTTAGAAAATTTTCTATTCTAAACATGATTTAAAAGTGGAAAATTTTGAAACTAAACATTTTAATTCAGAATATATAATTGTTTAAACTGCGATTTGAATGTTTTTAATTTTTGAACTCTTCAATTTTAAAATGATTAATTTTCAAGAATTTTGATATGAAATTAGTAAATCTTCAATTCTATCTGCCTGAATTTTCACTGTTTGATTTTACAGTTTTAATTTAATTGGAAAAAATTCAAAAAATTGCAATTTTTTAATTTGAACTATGAAATTGTGTGATTGCGAAGTTTTGAATTGAAAATTGTACAAGCTTCAAGAATTTTCATTTTGAATTAGTAATATAGAACATTCTCAAATATGAACTTTTTTATTTCCAGCTGTTCAACTATGTAGTATTTAATTTGATTGACCAAACACTACAAATTCTGCAAACTTGTAATGCTTTCATTTAAGTTACCAAACTGATACTCAAAACTCAATTTTTTCTTATTTGACAGTATGAAATTTCAATTACAACAATACGAGAAATTGTTCAACCATTTTTGCAATCCTACGTAATTTAATTCCAAATCAAAAAAATTAATTTCTGACGAAAAATGTGGTGGCACTGGCACACAGGAAATTGCCTACCGCTTCAAGTTGGGTAACGAAAAAAGGTTTGGATTTTTAATACAAGACAGTGGAGTTCCTGTGCAAAAAAAAATACAAATTTTTATCAAAATACTTGAATCTTCAACTGGCGCGAATTATTGATAAGAATTGAAAAATATTTTTTAAATAAAAAAATTTCTTAAAAATATTTTCCATTTAAGAACATATTTTCAGAAATCTTCTAAAACTAGTTCACAGATTTCAAATTTTACGTAAAGTTATACGAATTTTTCCAACATATTTTTCTTAATTCTCCAGAATCGAAAAATTTACATTCAAATCTTCCAGATTCGTATTTGACAATTTTGTCAATCCTTTTAGATGCTTGAGAATCTTTTCATATATCCTCTTGAAAGTATTTTGCCAAAATAAGAAATTATTTAAAATTTCTCCAGAAATCTTTAAGAATTCTTAAAGAGCCTACAAATCTTTAAAAAACTGCATTTTGTTTAAAATTTTCTGAAGTATTTGAAATTTTTAATTTTTTGAAAACTTCTGAGTATATTTTAAATTGGATTTTTACAAAACTCTTGAAATTAAAAAAAAAATGCCTTAAAATTTTCAAGATTTTTTTTTAGTAATGTTTTGAAATATTTTTAAATCTTTTTAAATATTAAAAAAAAATAAGTATCCAAAATAAACAAACATTTAAAATATCGCTTGGAATTTTGAGAAAATTTTTCAATATCTTGAAACGTTTCAAAATTCTCAAGAAGCTTCGTTTTACAAAATATTCGAAAATTTACAATGAAGAAAATTTATCTTAGGAAGTGATTCAAAGTTATTCTCAACAATTTTTCAATTCTGCGAAATTGAAAAAAGTCGTGTATGAGAAGTTTATAAATTATAGTGTGTTAGCAAAATCTTACGAACATAATTATTCACCATGATTCAACAGAATTTAACATTTGATTAACATAATTATATCCCAATGTTGAAAAATCATTTACAATTAAAATTTTTTACTTTACTAATAATATTTAGAAATATACAAAAATATATTGTAAGATGAAAAAATCACTTATTTGGAAATTTTGATTCACCACAAATAAAAAAAAACGAAACGGTCTGTAAAATTTGGAGATTTATTTTCAAAAATTGTCAAACAAACTCCGTATTTATAATCCTTCATTACAAATAATATAACTTTGGGTAAATAGATTTCCAATTCTGTTAAATTGTTCAAAATATTATCCAAGAAAGACTGCAACAAAAAATATGTCCAAAAAAAGCATCTGATCAAAGAAATTATAGCTGGCGAAGGTCTCATTGCTTCATATTATTTTGATGCCATACATACACACTCAGTAATAAGAAAATAAAAAATTAAGTAAATCTGGAGTGACTAGGAAATAAAAACCTCAAGGAGAAGTGGCGTAATTGTTTGATTTTTACCAAGTTTCTGTGACAAATTTAAAATGATTGGGTTTTTATAGCATTGAAGACGAGTCCGCGTCTGATAAACACGATCCAAGAAAAAATGAAATAAAGCTTGGAAACCATCCGATTTTTTTTAATTTGGAAAAAAAGGAAATTAGGCACTATGAATTATAAATTTCTCAAATTCTAAGACTTCTCTACCAGAAATGATCAACTTTGACGCGAAAAAAATTAATTTCGAATACAAAAATACGAATTTACAACAAGGCAGTTAAAATTTCGAACAAAAAAAGATTACTTTTTAACAAAATAGCTGAATATTTTACAAAAATAATTCAATTTTTTATAAAATAGTTGAAATTGTACTTCAATCTATGCAAGATACGAGAAAAGAGAATCGACAAAAATTATGCACCCAAGTAAGGTCTACAAATTTGTTGTAAATCACTTTTTGATAGGATGCGTACTTTTTGCCTTAATCGTAAAAAATGACATTAAAAAAATGTTTGATTTGGAAAAACGACACAAGGTACGAAAAAAGTTATCAGACAAAAGTTATTCAACCAAAGCAGATCCAAAAATTTGTTATTCATCATTTTCGAATGAGAAGTTGTTTTTGATTCATTCCTAAAAAATAACATTTGAAATGAAAAATTATATTTTTGGACACACGACACAAGCTAAGAAAAAAAACCTACGAAACAAAGTTGTTCGCCCAAAAAAGAGCAAATTTTAAAATTCGAAAATGGTCCAGACGGCATAAAGCTAATACGATATTTTTCCTTATATAAACTGAATTTTTTTCCCAAATTTTAAAAACAAAAAATTTAAATCATCTTTTTTGGAACACTATCAAAGAGACAAAGAAAACAGGGAAATTTAATGTTCCCACTCTGCATTCCCAAAATAATACCAATGACTTTGATATCCCCACATATTCGCCACTGATGTTCAGAATAGTTTATTTTCTCAAAAACGATCTTTATCTTGTCATAGGTTTCCTTGAGAACTGTTGAGTGTGCTATTGAGATAGGTGTTAAAATATTAGATTTATGCAGAAGTATCCCCTAAGACTTCTGATAGAGTAATCTGCAGATGCCACTCAACTGCCTTGTAGACACCATCTTTTAGGGTTTTCATGAGCCCGGCTATATCGTTGCAATACACTAAATGAATGGCTTTATCGTGAGTAAAGAAAGGTGTCAATTCTTTCTCCCTATTCCTACACATGGTTACTTCTGCAGATTTCTCGATGAGATTTTTTTGCTTCAACCTAGAGGCCAGAAGTTTATGAGCCTCTTCTAATAATCCCAACGCTCTCCCTTAGTCACTTAATTCTTCTTGACTGAAAAGTTGTGCCATCGACTTTTTTGATCCCCGACTCTCTTCGCTCGCACACGGTCTGTCAGATTTCATCTCAATATCACTTGCAGTGAGGACCTCGTAATTTGTATCCATTTCCACTATATCTACATCTTCCATTCTTTTGGTATTTCTCTCAACATTGCTGTCTGCTACACTGAGCGAAGAATTCCCCAGTGGTTCGGGTTTACACCCCAATAGTTGGGGTGTTTTCTATTTTTTTCTGTTTCACACGAAGGATTGGTGCGCTCGCACCAACGAGTCGTGCAAGCACCCCAACCATTGGGGTGCTCACCCGAAGCAGCAGCGGCCGAACTGGTGGGGTGCGCGCCCCAATGGTTTGGGAGCTTGCACCCATGATTCAAGAGATTTCAGTCGTCCACCGCGTTGGATGTTGCGCGTTCGACGTTTGCGCATATTCGCTAATGGCCGCAGCTGATAAACATCAGCCTCTTCCCGAATATCACTGCTTCTAGTTTATGTCAATTTTGTATTCCACTGACATCTCGCACATAAATAATAAAATCGACATAAACTAGAAACAGTGACATTCGAGAAGAGCCTGATGTTTATCAGCTGCGGCCATTAGCGAACATGCGCAAACGTCGAACGCGCAACATCCAACGCGGTGGACGACTAGAATCTCCCGAATCATAGGTGCAAGCTCCCCAACCATTAGGGCGAGCACCCCACCAGTTCGGCCGCTGCTGCTTCGGGTGAGCACCCCAATGGCTGGGGTGCTTGCACGACTCGTTGGTGCGAACGCACCAATCTTTCGTGTGAAACAGAAAATAAGAGAAACCACCCTAACTATTGGGGTGTAAACCCGAACCACTGGGGAATTCATCGCTCAGTGTACTTTTTTCTTGGGACGACCAATATTAATTGGAATCTAGACTGCGGGTATTACTTTGCTTGACTGAAAATACTTGATTTTCAAACGGTTTTTATCACTGTAACCCCGAATGTCCGTCATACAGGAGTAGTGTATTTCAACTGTGATAATTTTAGCATTGTGACAGTCAACATTTCTTAACTGGTTCGACAAATAGCATGTGCAACCCAATTTGCGTCCAGATTCGACATTTCCAACCCAAAACAATATTTATATGTTGTACTAGGATCATCGTGTACATTTGGACTACAAAATCTTGTACATGTATGACGTCTTGTAGCTTTATACTTCATTGAGGCCAAAGAACCCACCTCTACGAACTGCGGTCCGAAGATTTGACAGATTTGAAAAAAAGTTATCTTGAAACAAAAGCATCGTTCTCTTGCCTGTTTTCTTTTGAACGACGTGAATATATTTTTCACACAAACAGAATTATTTGGCTGCAAGATTAGGTGAAGTCAGTCGCATGAAGAATATTTTTACTGCAGGAGGATTTCTGTTGAGACAAATGAAAATCCTCTCAACCTTAAATTTGAGAAGAAATTCCATCCACATCAAGAAACACCCTTTTGTCACAAGAGAAGATTTCTCGGGTGTCTTAAGGTTATGATATTTTGAGGTTATGGTGTTCTGGGTTCAAGGGTTTAAGGTGTTAAGGATGCATGGGTTTATTGGGATTGAGTGGTCAATGGATAAATTACTTATTGGGGTTTTGGACCTATTTTTCAAGTTTATGGAAAATCCTGACGTGTTGGAGCTAAATGGAACCCGAATTTGGATTTAGCGACCACGAAAACATATGATAGACATATTCAGACTCCAGGGGTAATTTTCTCAATTTTTTTTTGTGGAGCTGTGTAATGAAAGTAATGAAACCAAAAGTAATGCAGTTCGCTAAATTTGTATCAACATTTTATTCACATCCTGGAAATTCCTTTGAATTTTGTGTGGTTTAAAACATGAAGTATCATGATTTTCTCTTTTTTTATATCTGAAGTTAGAAACAGATCACCAAAAAAATATTTCATAATTTCTGGTTCGCAGAATCAACAATTTTTTCGATTGCGTAAAAAAATTTTCCTGTGTTTGATAAAGGAACCTGAATGTGTAACATTTTCAGCCTTATTGAAACAAGAGGAAGGCTACATATTGCAAAGAAACAATAATGATTTTGACAATTCATCTGTTTTAACTTGCTTTATTGACGTTAAAGATAATCTCTTCTCTCATATTTCACACTCGGGTAAATATATATTTGAGATTAAACAAACCGCTCCTTTAACATGATTTTTTTTATGTAGCCAAAATCAAACTTCTGAAAATTGTACTGCTACAAATCGAAATCGTGAAAAATGATACAATTCAGGCGAAATTCTCAGGAAAATTGTATTTTTAATATTAAAATTTGAAAATGAGTGACTTGAATCCCTTGAAAATTCCTTGGAATCTTCAAAAATACCCTAGAATATTTCAAGGCCTGAACTTACATCTTTTATCCGAAATCTTTGAACAGTTCAATTTCTGAAAGTTTGAAGCTTCAAATTTCACACTTGTACATCATTCAATATCAATTCTTGGAAGGGGAAGTGTTGAAAGCTTTCATTTTATATCAAAAAATCAAAAATTCCTAACTAGTCATTAGCACCATACTCGCGAGCGGCGCCTTCTCAAGTGGTAGTGACCTTCTTGGGTCAGCCGTGTCCTTAAATACAATATAGTGTGTCAAAGCGAAAACTGTCGTACTGGAACTATTTGAAAATGTTGAAAATTTTCTAAAATTTGTAAAATTTTCTTGCATTGAAATTTTTAAAAATTGAAATTTTCTAAAATTTTCAAACTAATCAAAATTTCTAATATTCCTGAATTTTATGGAATGATAATAATTTCTAAAATCATTTCAATTTCTAAAATTATTGTTTAAAATTTTTTAATTTCTAACGTTATTTAAATTTCGAAAATTATCAAAATTTCGAAAATGTTCGACAGTTTTTAAATGATAAAGTTGAAAATTAAACTGTTATCATTTTTATTGTAACGTCAAATAACAATTGAAAATTATCAACTTGAAACGAACAAAATTAAAATAAATGAAATCAACTTCTGTATTTAATTTTGTTTTTCAATTGCAAGAGGAACTTTTTTGTTATTAAATATTTATTCAGTAAAAGAATGGCAAATATTGACTTTCAACATTTTTATCATGCTTGAAATGAGAAAATTTTCGGTTTCGATTTTTGGCATGTCGCACCAAATCCCGATTTTTCTTCAAATGTCCCGCTTTTTTACTTAATTCGGCAGTTTTGCATTTTTTTGTCCAAAAACTTTTTTTCATGCTGTACATTTATCCGTGGAAAAAATCTTTGTTCATTTTTTCCCACGTTTTTTGGAAGAGCACCAAAAGTAATTAGCTATAAATAAAAAAATTAGAAATTAAAAATTATATGCTAAAAAATTATGTTCTCCCGTAAAAATAAGTTTTCTAATTTTGTTGGAGAGGCTGTTTTTTCTTTTCAAGATTTCTGATGTGTTTAAGGAAAAAATGTTTGATTTTTTGTTGACTGGGAAGAGAATGATTTAAAATATATAATTTTATTGACTATAGGGGAGGAAATTTTGATTTTCAATTTTTTCTGAATTGGAAGAGGGACATTTTTCATTTGTATGATTCTTATAGATCCGGAAGGGAGGAAATATGTTCTCAAGTTTTTCTGAATAGGAAAAGGCACTCATTTTATTTTGAACGTTTTTATTGAGTTGGAAGAGGACATGTTTCATTTTTTAACATTTTTATTAATACGAGTTTAAATGAGGGATAAGTTTTAATTGATAGCATTTAAAACGGTAACGTGAATTTATATTTTTTAACCAGGAACCTTTGAACTGTTCAATTTATAAATGTGTAAGAAATTAAGTTTTGCAGTTTAATTGTACTTAATTGAAAATCCGTATTAAAATTGGTTCAAGCTTTAATTCACACTGCACTAGTTACAAAAATTTTTGTACTACAAACTTGTATCCCGGTTGCAGATATTACTAGCGGCTCTTATTTCAATATGCATTCTTATTTGAGAATACTAGAATTTCGGACATTTCTGATAATTTATGTTACAATATTAAATCTTGGAATAGTGACTTGAAATAGTTTATTTTCGTTTATTTCACCAAAAGGGAATTGTTTGTGATGAAATATCTGGGTTTTCAATAGGTATTCTAGAAGAAATATAACTTTTAGAATTTGCTTAATCAAAAAATTGTTAAACTTTAACAATATATTCAATAGGAAAAAAATTCTGAAAGTTTGGTGAGACCTTGTACTATTAAGATTTCACAAGCTGTGTTGCATGTACTGATAGCTTTACTTCAGATAATTTGTAATTAATTCGTAATTAATTCGTAAGTAATTCGTAAGGAATTCGGAATATTTGTTCCTGCTTGAAAGCTATCGCAATGCTTCTTCCACGTTGTCTCCACGCATTGGATATTTTCATAATTTTGTAGGTTTTCATGGTAACATTTACTGATAGTGATTAGTATATATAGCTGTGAATACCTTCAAACATTGTCAGTCACCTTTTAAGAAATCTACCTAAAAACATGAAGATTCTTATCAGCAATCTGCTTCTAACCCTCGTGATTATTTTAAAATTTAGTGGTAAGTGTACTCAATACAATATACATCTCAATGCAAATATGAAATATAACATATGTTTCGAAAATGACAAATTTGAAAATCTTATGATAAATTTCAAACTAAGAAATTATTAAACCTCTTTAAATTAACATATGTTAGACTTAGAAGCGCGTTGACTTACGACTTATCACATTTTAAAGTTTTTTATTTATAAGCTTAAAAATATTTAATTTTTCCATTCTCCACTCTTTCAATTTTTGATACCTGATATGGTTTCATTCCTAAGGCTTTTGTTAACTATTTATTCAATTTTTATTTACTTACAATTTAAAGTTTCTCAATTTTGACCTCTCCGAAATTAAAATTGTTTGGTATATAATTTCTATCTTTAAAACTTTTTATTGGATCTTTTTCCCTCTTTTATCAAAAATTTTTGTAATATTGAATATTTTTCTAATCTGCAATCTTAAAAAGTGTTATATTTGTGTAAACGAAGCTCCGGCAGAAATAAAGCTGAATCACATGAAGAAGGGGGGGGGGAGGAATGTTCAGAAAATTTCTTTACGCAAATTATGGATGGTCCCTTATCTCTGCCGAGGCTTCAAATATTGCTCAATTTAAAGCACTACAATGATAACGTGTTATTTTCTTCTTACCAACTTTTCACTAATATCTCACTATTTCGTTCCACATGATTCTTCATATGACATCGTACAATTTTAGCCGTTTTAATTTGACATATTTTTTGTTCAAAACTTCTCTGTTGATGAGTTGGTTTCTCGTATTAGTTAGGTGCGTTCCGGTAGCACCTCCACAACGGAATTTGATGATTTCCTTTATGATAAAGTTTTAGGCTTTTTTGGGCTCTTTATAAATGTGAAAAATTAATTTTCAAAAAACTACCCTGAAAATAAAATATATACTCAAAATAAATGTAAGCAAATCAGAATTTTGGGCTTTTTTAGGCTCTTCTTGGGCACCAATCCAGATTTTCGGCCTTTTTTATTCTTCTCGAAAAACTAAATTCAAAATTTGGAATAATCACCAAATCACATTGAACGTACCAAGTCTAGGGTGATCATTTTTGAATAAAAATTGTTTGCGGTTATAATAGAAGGCAGCTTAGACTTGGTTTCTCAAATGTGATAGAGCCAGTTCCTAAGGGTTGTGGAATATTACTCTAGGAATAAATATATCAACTAGAATTTCGAAAAGATGTCTGGAGTGATTAATTTTGATTTTAAAGTTTTTGGGCGGTCAGGGTTGATTTTTTAAAATAATTTTTGAGTGTTCTGGGTAGCCCAAAAATTGCAGAAAATTCTGTTATGCTTACATTCAGTCTGGGTTCGTAAGTTATTTTGAGGGTAATTTTTGTTTCTTGAACATGCATTTTTCAGTTTTTAGAAGCCCAAAAAAGCCCAAAATTCCGATGCTGTTGATATTTTCAATTTTTTTAATTGCATGTAGTAGAGGTGCTGTCTGCCAGCACAACCAACCCAAAAGTCAGTTTTTTTTTAAATAAAGGAGATCAAAAATTGGTATTGGTGCCCAAGAAAATACAAAAAGCCAAAAATTCTGGGGCTGATGGTTTAAAATTTGTTTTTATTTTTCTGTAGTAGAGGTGCTGGCGGCCGGCACGTCCGATCAAAAGTCGTTTTTTTTTAAAGAAAATTAAAGCCAAAAAGGCGGTTTCCAAATGCTGGTATTGTGATGGTGCCTCACATGTATTGGAACTTTACAATACATGTCCAGTAGCCAGTAACACTTCTGTATCGTATTGCGGCTGGATATCTTGCCACCTGTTCAAGAAAATCACGAAATTCAAGGATTTCACGGAATTCACGGAATTCGTGGAATTCATTGAATTGATGGAATTCAATGAATTGGCGGAATTCTTGGAATCCAAAAAATTCGTGGAATTCATGGTATTCATTGAATTCACGGTATTCAAGGAATTCACGAAATTTAATGAATACATGAAATTCATGGAAT
>CAKNXH010000279.1:13113-24931 GCA_932178445.1 Andricus quercusramuli | reverse complement strand
CAAGGAATTAACGAAATTTAATGAATTCATGGAATTCAAGGAATTCATGGAAATCAATGAATTCACGGAATTTAAGGAATTCATGGAACATGAATTCTGCGAATTCAATGCACTTCGGTATTTCAGTGAAACTGGTGAATTCAATGAACTCTTTGAATTTCGTGAATTACTTGTATGCCACGAATTTCTTGAACACATTGAATTTCATGAATTCCGCGAATTTGATGAATTTCGTCAGTTCCTTTAATTCCATAAATTCCGTAAATTCCTTTAATTCTAATTACTTCGTGAATTTCGAAAATTTCATGAATTCCGTGGATTCCTCGATTTCAATGAATTCCGCGAATTCCGCGAATTCCACGAATTCAGTCAATTCCGAGAATTCATTGAATTTCATGAATTCCGTGAATTCTATGAATTCTATGAGTACCGTGAATTCCACGAGTTTAATGAATTCTATGGATTACGTAAATCTCATGAATTTCGTGAATTCCATGAATTTCGTGAGCTTCACAGATTCCGTGAATTCTGTGAATTGCATGAATTCTGTGAATTGCATGAATTCCGTGAATTGTATGAATATAGAATACATGAACTCGTGAATTTCATGAATTCCGTGAATAGCATGCATTCCATAGATTCCATGAATTACGTGACACTACCCGATTCGGGTAGTGTTTCTAGGTGGATAGTTTCTTATAGTAAATAACTACAAGTGTGGGCTCACCACACCCAAAACACGCCAACAGCACGCAGTTAGTAGTATTCCCGAACGGTCACCCATCCAAGTACTAACCGCGCACAACACTGCTTAACTTTAGTGATCTAACGAGAACTGGTTTTTTTCAGCGTGGTATTCCATAAATTTCGTGAATTCCTTAAGTTTCATTAATTCCAAGAATTCCTTGTGCACAAATTTTAACTTATAAACGATACAATATATGTTTTGGAATGCTTTCGCTTGTATTGTAGAAGTTTTGGAGAATTGCAAACATTTTTAGCAGTGTAGGTCTACATTTTTCTGAATTCCTTGAATTCACTGAAGGTTCTGAAATCCCCAAAATCTCTGAATTCCCTGAAGCCCTTAAGTTCCCTAAAATCCTTGAATGACTCGAATTCTCTGAATTTTTCAAATTCTCTAAATTCCTCATATTCATTTAATTTCTTGAATTCCTTAAATTGCTGGAATTCTCCAAATGCTCAGAAATCCTTGAAATCCTTCTGTTCCATAAATATCCTAAATGAAATGAATATTCGTAATTCGCTCAATATGATGAATTCTGAAAAATCTCTGAATCCTTTCAATTCCCAGCACTTTTTGAATTGCATCAATTTGCTGAATTTCGGCAATTCCTTGAATATGATGAATAACTCCCCAAATGATGAATGATTTCCCAAAAATCGCAGAATGTTATGAAGTTCCTGAAATCATTGAATATACTGAATTCCCTGACATTTTGAATTCTCTGTATTCCCTAAGTTCCTGGAATTCTCTTAATACTTGGAATATTCTGAACTCCCTAGATTCCCTGAATTCAGAGAATTTCCTGAATGCTCTACAATCTCTGAATTCTTTCAATTCTTTTGAATTACTCTGAATTCTTTGTATTATGTTACAGCCCTTAGATTTCATTGAATTTTCAGAATTCAGAAAAACCCTCCAATTCAAGGAATTCAGATGATTTAGGGACTTCAATGGATTTCAAAATACAAGTAGTAGGTTGAATTCACATATTTCTGGTGTTTGCTTGTGTTTTTTTATATTTTCAAACAGATCTTGAACTAAAAAAAATACATGGTAACCAATTAAAGAATACATAATAGGGAGTAATGTAAAATTTCAAAGAATATGTCACGGAAACGACACCCTCACTTGGCTGACATGATTCAGCTGCTACAGGTCATCTAAAGCAAAAGAGTCGAAGAGATGCTTGCAACATACGAGTACGGCTATAGCCGGGACTAGCACAAATCCAAAATATTGGAAATTGACAAAATGGCGCCCATTTGAATTTTTACTTTTTTAAGGGAGTTTTTGACTTGCTAAAAATTCAAAAATCATTATTTTTCATTTATTCTTTCGGGCTATAGCCAAACATCTGCTACATATATCCTACAAATTAAAGCTCAATCGGTCCAGTGGTTTTGACGGAATCAATTCAGCCATTTAAAAAAATCTATAAATGCTTTCGGAACATCGTATTGGGGAAGAGAAACCTGTTTGAGACAAACCATGAATCTATTGTACACATTGATAACCTGCCTGCCTGACAGCCGAGGCGGCCCTCCATAGCATGCGGCTGAGTACTCTCCGCTCTGCGCAGTTAACCCTGCTGCAGCTCGTTAAAAAGACCGAACCAAACAAATCCCTTTGCGTACAAATTTCGCATACTATATACCATCGAAAAATCAGAAGAAAAAAAATGGATTTCTTGGTCCGGTCGAATAGAAATACCCCCTTAAGTGCTTCAATTTAGATATGTTGAGTGTTTAATTTCAAGATCGATATTTAATTTTTCCATTACAAATCTTTCTTTCCTTTTTGCAGAATTAAATGCTATGGAAGACGAGGGATTAAGTTCAGGAGTCTATGATGGGCTCAACCTAAGGTCCGGACGCAAGTCTTGGAACGGATGGAAGGCTGGGCACAACCGAGGGCCATTACGACCACAATCGCGTTACAGTTACCTCCCAGTTTACCACCGCGAACCGGATAAGACATTCGAATATATGAAACGTTACGTCCATTTGTGGCTAGAAAATGGAAAAGTAGTGCAAGCTGAAATTGAGGACAATGATCTTCCTTGTGAAGATGGCCATCATATAATTCATAATTTTATAGCCCGTCTTGTTCCAATAGAAGGATTTCTCACGGTTGTATACGAAACGCAAGCAGGAGACCTTATGGCAGTTCGAGCACCGGCTCCGGAAGGTAAGGGGCCATCCATAGTTTACATAACCGATTTTTTGCTAATTTTAGGGTTCACAGCGGAAAAGGAGCTCAAAAAAGGGGAAATAGGGTAATTTTCTTACGAAAAAGGGGAAAAATAAGGGAAAGTTTAAACATTTATTTTTACATGTCCAAAAGATGAAACAATCTTTTTATAGCAAATATTATATATATTTTTTTATATTTCAATGATTTCTCAATGATTTCTGCCATTAAAGAATTTATTTTTAAAAATTGGATACTTTCAATGTAAATTTGAAACTACTCTTCAGTAGAGCGAAGTGAAAATACTGAAATTAATCGAATCGTTTGAGTTCAGGGATAACAATTTGTGGGTCGACATCCAAAATAAGTGAAGAAACATATTTTTTAATCGGTAAATACCTTTGTATATGTTCGTTTCAAAAAATTAATTCTCAATTGAAAAAACTGAATTTTCGCCCAAATTTTTAAATGTTGAAGCTTGAAAGAAGAATTTTTTTCAATGCAGTCGATTTTTCAATCCAAAAATACAAATATTCAATTAGAAAGTTAATTCTCACCCAAACATTGAAATTTTGTGTTAAAACCCCTAGTTTTTAACAAACAGAAAAAAGCTTTAACTAAAATGATGAATTTTTAACTGAAAAATGAATTTTTGAAAAACTAGTTCGAAATTCGACCATAGTCTAATTCTCTACAAAACTGTTGAATTTTCGAGCGAAAATTCAAATTTTCTACAAAACAGTTGAATCTTTCATTCAAAAATACGAATTTTCAACAAGAGTTGAGTTCTTAACCAAAAAGATTTTTTAGTCAATAAAGAAAAAAATTGCATTTGAAATATCGGATTTTAAACTAAGAAGGTTAATTTTCTACAAAAAAGGACGATTTTTTAACAAATTACATAAGTTTTTAACCAAATAGTTAAATTTTTAGAAATAAAAAGATCAAGTTTGAACTAAAAATGAAAATTCTACATTTTCATTTGAAGGAACTAATTTTCGAATGAAAAAACCCAATTTTCTACCAAATTACTGAATTTTTTAGCCAAAAAAAGAACTTTCTACAATACAGTTAAATTTTGAACTTAAAAATATAAGCTTTTAATACGAAAAATAATTTTTCATCAAAAATACAAAATAAATATATTTTCAACCAAATAGTTCAATTTTTAACTAATTTTCTGCCGACAAATATAACTTTTGAACGAAATTCATGAACTTGCTACTAAACAGTTGAATCTCCGACGAAAAAAGATATATTTTCAAACACAAATGGAATGGCTCAATTGTGAATTGAAAAAAATCATTTTCAGCGAAAAAAAAGTTTCAACAATAGTTAAATTTCCAAGCCAAGATTCTAAAAATTTGTGCATTACAACTAAAATATGTTAATGTACTTAAAATTTCTCAAAAATACTATATGTTTTGTAACTGTTCCAATTTTATATTAGATAATAACTTCTTTCAACTGTTTTCACATTTTCAAATTGCTTTAAAATGTTGCATCTTCAAAAATGTACCTTATTTCTTCATAAAAAAATGATTGAAGTGCTATAATTGCTTTAATTATTATTTAATAATGGGTACAATTTCAAATATCGTATATTTAAAGAGAAAACGGAGAAAAGGGGAAGTTTTTTGAGAATAGGGGAAAAAAGGGGAATTTCAAGAAAAAAGAGGAATCTAAGAAAAGTAGGGGAAGACTGTGCACCGTGTAATTTTTCACCTCACCTCTCCTCCATGTTAAGAAAAATAAAATAATTTGAAAATTTGATTGAAATCCTGATATTCTTATGAATAAATTTGGGTGCAGTTCCAAATAGCGCTCACCTCAGATTTTTTTTGATACTCCGTACATTCGTGTATTTTGGCGCGCTGATTACGAAATTCATAGTGAGAATTTGCGCAAAGTTGATTATCATGGCGAAAACAATGGAAGCCCCATAGAAGTTATGGTTTTCCAAATGTATCTCGCTAAAGACTGAAATGAATCGCCAGCACAGAAATAATGTTAGGAAAACTCCTTCCCCTTTCCAACCTCTCGTGGGGAGCCGTGAATTAAATTAAGTCGAAAAATATATAACTGCAATGATTGGTCACATAAATACTTACATTTTCAGCAGGGACTAGGCATGCTATTATTATATTTATCATCAAATATCACGAAAAGTTTCAATCGCAGAAAAAGAATGATAGAACATGCATAAAATATGTATTTTGATAAGGCCTACAACTTTTGTGAAACTTTTTTTTTCTCGTTGTCGAGATAAACGGGAAAAATTATGGCTTTGGGGTTTTTGTGGTTTTCAATATTGAAATAAAAAATTCTCTAATTTTCACTATGATTTTCGTAATCCGTGCGTAAGAATACATGAATATACGGAGTTGAAAAAAATCCGAGATGAGCGCTATTCGGAACTTTATCCATAAATTCTCAGAAATTTTATTGAAATATTATATAATATTGAAATTTTTTATATATTTCCGAAAAGTAAACCCAAGAATATTTACTTAAAACTTGGCCGAGTGGTTCCTTTCAGACCCTAATTGAAGGCACTGAAAATATTTTTGGGTCACATGAATATAAATTAAGTTTTAGTGAATATGAATTTCGATGTTGAAACCATTACTTCGGGTAAATAGAATTTGAAGAACTGGAAGAAATCTGCTTCAGCCCGGATTTGAACCGGATTTTTTCTTCAAATTTTATTTGTCCGAAGTAATCGTTTTAACATCGAAATTTATATTAATTAAAAATGAAAAAATCGGACGTTAACGTATATAAATGGTAATAAATCAAGTTATCAATAATTTTGACTTTTTTAAATTAATTTTTTCTTCAAAATCTCGAAAAATATTAATTTTCAAAAAACATGTTTTTCACAAAAGTTGTAGATCTCATGGAAACACACATTTTTTATTCTGATACTTTTTTTCTCAAAATAATCTTTTTCGAGAAAAATGACAAAAATAAATTTTCAGATTTTTTGATTGGCCGTTGGAAAAGGAACCCCTTTTCCAACGGCCAAACAAAAACCCGCATCCTAGTGGTGGTGATTTTTTTGCAACAAAAATTCTAAAAATTCATTTTTGTCATTTTTCTCGAAAAATATTAATTTTGGAAAACAAGTACACAGATAAAAAATATGTGTTTCCATGAGATCTACAATTCTTGTGAACAAAAATTTTGTCGAAAACAAAATTTTTCGAATTTTTGAGGACAAAAATCCAAATGAAAGAAAATCAAAATGATTAATAACTTAATTCATATTGATCTGTGCTAAAAATCCTTTTTGTGCGTTTAACTAGGATGTTAAAGGATCCCCCAGCCCAAGTATCAAGTCAGTATTCATGGATGACCTTTTCGGCAGTAAAACCGAAATTTTTTAAAGTTCTCTAAAATTTCTTCGAATCATTTAAAATACCTTAAAATCTTCAAAAATGTTGAAAATCTTTAGGAATACCTTGGAATATTTGAAATTCATCAGTTCTTGTAAATTAATTTGTGAAATTTCCTTAAAATATCGTAAAATCTTGTGATTTCACATGAAATTTGATGATATTCCTCGAAGTGACTTGAAATCCCTTAAAATATTCATCGGAGATCTTGTAACATCATTTTTGCCATAAAATCCTTCCAAATCTTCCAAGCTTCGAGGAAATTGTTCAAAACCGTAGCAAATTTTCTTAAATCCCTTAAAGTGATTATCTTTAAAAAATTTTGAATCTCTTTAAAATTCTTCGTAATTCTTCAAGATACCCTAAATTATTTCAAACCGTTTAAAATCCCTTTCACCTTTTTTAATGTTCTTGTAAATTTCTAAGAATCTTTTAAAAACCTCAGCATCCTTATAATAAACCAAGGATATCCGAATTATATAGAATGCTTTTGAATTTAAAAAAACCTTAGTCACATTATTAAGGCACGTTAGTCAAGTTCAGTCAATTTTTAGTCACTTTTTACTCACTTTTCAAATAGGTTTAAATAGGTTCTTTTCTTCAAAAGTGTAACTGTTTGCCAAATCTGTACTTATTAACGAAAGTAACTTCGCTACCACACTATTTTGATCAAAAAAGTACTAATTGTATGAAACTAGTTACTGCCCACACTGTAAAAACTATGGTTCCATTTTAATTGAGCATTATTTTTTTGGCATCCTGTTATAATACCGAATCGTCTCGTTTTGAAGCCATTGCTCGTACTATTTTACTTTGCTAACTTAACAAAAACAGAAAACCATCAAGTAGAAAAAACAGAGATGTGCAAGACATTAGATTTTCAGTAAGAATAATTATTTTTCATCCAAGAAATAGAAAACAATTTTGAATAAAACGAAAAAATACAAATTTTGAATAGAAGAATTACATTCCCAACCAAGGAAGATTTTTCAATCAATGATGAAAAAAAAATCTCATCAAAAATGTGGAGTTCTTAAGTTATAAAGACGAATTTAAAAAAAAAAGTTGATTTCACAACTCGAAGATATGGATTTTCTACCAAAATAATTAATTTTCCGACTTATAAAGACGATTTTTCAACAAACTAAGTGAATTTTCAAATGAAAAAGGTCAACTTTCTAGCAAAAGTGAAATAGCTACATTTTTAATTTGAAAAATTAGTTTTCAACCAAAAAAAAATGAATTTTTAACTAACTTTGTCAAATTTTTAACCAAAGGTTAGTTGAATTTGCAACCACAACGATTATCTTGTTACAAAGAAAACATTCAATAAAATAGAAGTATTTTCAACTGAAAAAGCTAATTTGTTGAAAAAAACAGAATAGTTTAATTTGAAGTTAAAGAAATAAGTTTTCAAGCAAACAAAATCAAACTTTAACGAAATAGTTTAATTCTTAGTTGAAGGAATAAATTTTTAAACAAATAAAAAATATTTACAGCAAAATAGTTGAATTTTTAACCGAACAAACAAATTTTTCACCAAAAAGATTAAGTGTCTATGAAAAAAAATTTTAGACAAAAAATTGAGTTAAATTAGTTTAAAAAAATTGATTTTCAATAAGAACTCTCAATTTCCACCATACAAGAATTAATTTTCAGTAAAAAAAAATGTTCTACCAAAAAAGTATAATCTGTAACAAAATACATGAATTTTCAGCCAAATATTTTAATTTTTAATGGAATTTTAAACCTAAAAGTTGAATTTTCAACCAAAAGCTGAATTAGTCGCCCAGAAGTTGAAAAGACTTTTCAACTAAAATGATGAATTATGAACAAAAAAATGCATTTTCAACAAAGTAGTACCACTTAGTAGATTTTTTTCTGAGGAAAAGATAATTAGTGCGCGAGTAGCGCGCACAATTTTGTAGTTATTTAAAATTTACATTTGTATAAGAATTTATTATTTATTATGTTATTAATTAATTAATTAATTAATAATTAATTTATTAATTAAATTTATTAAATATTCCTTTCTATGAATTTGAAAACAATCATTTATTTATAAGAAGTGAAATCGAATAATTTATCTATATTTCACCCTAAAGGACCCTAAAGTCTAAATTTTTTCAATTTAAACACTCAATGAAAGTTGTTTTGAAATCTATTGTGAATATACTCTTCAAGTTAGTTGAAAAATAAAAAAAAATTACTTTAAACTCTTTCAGGAATCTTAAGAAAATTTTTGTATTATCTTGAAACCTCTCACAATCGTTGAACAACTTCAAAACTTTATTTCAAAATGTTGGAAAATCTACATTAAGTTTTAAAATTTTTGAAATCTTTCCTAATATTCTGTTAAAATTGATTTTTCAAAATATTAGTAATTTCAAATTTTCCCAGGAATCTTAAGAATTTTTTTTAACTGTAATAAAACCTTTATTACCTTTAATTTATACTTCCATGCATAAATCACATCACACTTGTAAATATAACCTTATCTAATCAGAAAGTGTTATAATACTGAAAAAAATTGGATGTGAAATTTCAAGAATAATTAGCGAAAAAATAGAATAAATATAAATATATTTTTAACGTAAATTACAGAAATATAATATATCCATTACCTCGGACTCTGTGAGTCACATGCACATAACCTACTGCTTTCGCCATGTCTCAAGTAAAAGCAACATTCACAAATTATGATTTTTCATTTTTCCATAATTTCACAGAATAGCTGGTATTTTGTGAACAATTTTTCGGAATAAAATTTGAAGATTCTCTTGTTTTGGGGAAGATGAATCGGAGACTTTCTGCGTAGAATACAAACGTAATTATTTTCTACTAAGGATTCGTCATGTGGTTTTGTTTAGCCTTCTAGTGTTTATTTCTTCTTCTTAGTACTTACTTTTTCTTTTTCTCAGTTTCATTATTCTTAAATAACAATAAATTCTCAATGCTAGTTAACATATTATTTTAAAACAGGATTTATAAACTTATAACATTTTATATAACCCAGATTATATACTTCAGTAACAGTTTACGCACGTTTAACGTTCCCAGGTGCTACGTTACGTCATTGAAATTTGATTCTCACTTTCAAACCTGTTTTAATTCCAAAAAAGTTGTACTGAAACGTCGCTCAGTGGCATCAAAATAAAGTGGCATTAGAATAGAGCCACCCGAGACTATATTTTTGGATGACTGTTTCAATACGGAAAACTAGCCTTGAAATGATACTTTTTTTTACAGTGCACTGTTATTTGATGCTACACAAAACTTTTTATTTAAAAAAGAGCGCTTAATTTTTGAGTTCATTTTACTCTTATTAAATTCATAATTCTTTATTTTCATTCGAAGGTGTAGACCCTCTGGAACCTAATGCTACAACTTGGTTTATCAGTTGTGGCGGTACACACATTAAAGTAGAGCTATTTCCTAGAACAACAATAGCGAAAGAAGTTGGGCTCGCAAGTGGACATGGAATTGGGCCATATAATATAATCGAAAGGGTTGCGTTTCATCCCCATGTCACATTTTATGTATACAGAGGCGGGCCGAATAATGGAATAATTACCGGAGCTTCGCTTAAATTGGATGGACGCCTAACCCACCTACTGCTGAACCCACCCATTAGAACCTACTCACAAGATAATATATAATATATAATGTATAATAATATAATAATATAATATAATAACATAATATAATGATAAGAATATATAATATAATAATATATAATAATAATATACAATGTATAATAATGTATATTCTTGATAATCTAAAAATTACTCCTATTATGTACAGATATGTTGTTGGATAGCGGAAATAAATAAATGTTCACCGATCATATTATCCTAATTCTGAGGCTTTAATTAATAACTAAGTTTTCAATTTCAAACACAATTTGCGGTTGCTCAGTTTTAAATGCATCGAAATTAAAATTGTTCAGTATCAATTTCCTGAATTTACAAATATTAATTTACTTTTTTTATCTCTGATTTCAAATACGGTATTCAAATTAAATGATGAGTATTTAAATCTTTTATGAAGAAAAACAAACAAGAACGAAACCTTTGAATTATTCAAAGGCATTAGAGCTGCCACTCAATTTTTGTTGTTGTTAAAAATTTAGATTTCAAATGATGATAAACAATGATAAGACATCCAGTGTCTTGAAGAAGTCTTTAGAGTGTGTTTGACACATTCGGCGCTTCCCGAAAATTATTCAACCTGACCAAAAAAATATAATAAAAAAAAACTGAACCTCAATAAACACTATCACTTAATATGTTTTCAATAGAAATCGATACTTTTTTTCAAACAGAAGTGTGTATACAGAGGAATAATCTGTATTTCCCATTAGAAAAAATACATTTTTGTGAATTTTATACAGAATTGTCAATATTAGGTGAACCATGCTTAAGCTAAACATTTCTCTTCACAAATGTCTTTCACCAAAAGATACAAAATGAGAGGGTAAGACTTTGAATGATCAAAAAAATAATATTTTTGGACCACCTTAACATATACCCAGAAGGCGTGAATCACTCATGGACTGGACATTTAAAAATAATTTTTCCGGGAATTCGTATTCAAAAAATTGCCGAATGAAGGGGCGAAAAAAGCTCGGTGAAAAATTCCCTTCGCCAATCACGTAGAGGATAGTTTTCCTTCTACGAAAAATAATTTTCAGATATAAGCTTCATTTTCGACATTCATGTTAACAAATTTTTGAAATCGATAAGTTTCTTTTCATACATTCTAAATACTGTCAAGATTTTTCCATATTTTACTTCTAAAGTTTTAGAGAAAATATTTTTTCCATATACTTTTGAAGTTACCTTTCAACAATTAAATTGTTTTATATAATTTTTGAAATATTTAATCCCCTGAATCTTTTCGAAACTTCTCAATATTATCTCTTTAAGTGACCCGAATTTTCTCTTTAAAATGAAAAATCACTTGAAAATTTCACAGAAATCTGAAGTTTTTTTTACTTTGATTTTCATGAAATCTTTCTAAATTCTTGAAATTCTTATTTTTGTCACAAACTTCAAAAAATCTGCTCTTAGTTTCACACTTCTTACATCTTTTCAAATTTAGAATCATTTGTAAATCATTCAGAAAGTTGTAAGCCTTCCAAATGTGTTTTAAAATAATCAGAATTTTTCCTATTTTTTTTTATTCTGCAATATTCAAAAAGTTGCCCTGAAGTCTTCCAGAATCTTTTTCTACAATTTTGGAAATATTCTTGAAAATTCTCTCCAACTTAACTTGAAAAAAGAACATTAATAATTTGATATGGTCTCAAATATTTTTCGATTCTCTCTCAAAATTTATTCCTCAAAATAGAGAATCTTTGACATTTTTACAGAAATCTTAGGAACCTTTTTCCATTTTTTTAAAACCTTTTCAAATTCAAAATATTTGCAAATTTTAAATTGTATATTCATCTTTTCAAAACTTCTAAAGTGTCAGAATATCT
>CAKNXH010000278.1:198097-212666 GCA_932178445.1 Andricus quercusramuli | reverse complement strand
TAACTTTTTTAGATGCTCAAGCTTTGCTGAAAATGTTAGTGTATACTATCGTTGGAAGTTACCTACACACGCCTGCACCCTTCAAATATTAAATTCGCCGTAGGCGAGTTCGAAAACAAAGATTGTAAAGAAAAAATAGGAGAGCAAAATTTATCTCGTGCTTCACACTCGACTTTGTCTACAATGCGAACTTTTCTATGATGTTCTGTTTTTAATTAAAAATTTTCAAATTGAATAGGTTAAAAATGAAATATTTTAGACTGAAACATTTCAAGTTGAGAAATAGTGTATAATTTTTCAATCGGACGTTTAGATATTGAACACATCGGTGAACATTTATTTATTGCCGTTGTTCAACAATCTAACGGTAAACTACCAGAATAATTTCAAGCTTATCATATTTTTATTCAGGAAATTAGATCACGAAAACTATGCACAATTGTAGGTGGAGCTGATCTCCTAGGGACTGGAGGTGAAGGTGATCTTGTAGGGACTGGAGGTGAAGGTGATCTCCTGGGAGGAAGCTCAGCTCCCGTAATCTCGTAAGTAAACCCTTTGTTGAACACCTTAAATTTGATGCCGGCAACATCAGCATCTTGGACTACATGTGTAGCATCATGTGTATCTTCAGGTAGGAGCTCAATTCCTACCGGCACTTGTGTTTCAGGAGTTACCGTTAGTCTAAAGTATTTTGCATGATAAACGATGAACCACGTTGTATCAGTAGGTTCCATAACGTTTGCCTCTTGAAAAAAAATAAAGAATTGTCAACTTAAAAAGATTTGAAATCACTCTCAAAACTAAACGTTATTCATGAAATTAGAAGTTTCTTAAAGCATCAAATAACAGTGATTAAAAGTAACTAGTGTGATTTTACTGTTATTTTTTTCCTAACAATAGTCCCTATCAAAAACTTGGAGAAGGAGATTTCGAATAGGTTTGCTTTTTTTTTAGTTTTTCCGTTCTTTCTGAGATTTGCATCTGAAGATCTGTTTCTGTCAGACGTTTTGACTGATTTTGAACAAACAATTCAAGTTATTCAATTGCGGAAAGAATCACGTAAGATGTAGATCTCGGAAAGGTTCGGAAAGAAATGGAAACGATTGGATAGCTTCCAAAACAGTTTTTTACAAACATTCCTAACAGATGTGGTAACGAAGTTACTTTTGTAAATAAGTAGCGAATTAGTCAATAGTTATATTTTTTGCAGTATAACAGTAACTATAAAAATCGTTACTTTTCAGTTACTTTAGAAATGTAGTTGACAAGACTTTTTTATGACCTTCAATTAATTGTATTGCTTCTTCATCTATTTTTTTCTGTTTCACTATTTAAATTGTGGCTGCTAGTTCATGAAAGATTTGTTAGTTCACTCCAGGAATTATATTGAACTCTAAAAGGGGAAGATTGAACGAAGAAGCGTTTAAAAAATGTTTCTGTTGAAAATAAATAATGCAAAGGGTATCACAGCATAATTTACTTTAAAAAATGTCACCCGGATTTGAACCAGGGACGCAACTATTCACGAGTTAAGCGTTGACCAAATTACGCCACCGGGGCTTTAGTAGATAGTTTCTCGTTCCCTCTATAACCACAGGATGACGCGAGTCTGCATCTTTGTAACTTGTGAAATTTTAGTGATTGATTCTATTCTGAATAAATTCACCGAATCTGAATATAATTTAATCATTGACGTCATTTCATCGACCAGGATAATTGATTAATTGTTGATGTTAAATATTGTCGAATACTAGTCAAATAATTTTTTTCCTCGTTTCCAGAAAATTATTGGACAGAGCGCCCCATGGTGGGGACTGTTTGAACTTGATTGTCCCAAAATTCTCACAGTTAAAAAACCATTTGGGAACATCCAAATCCAAATCAATTTTACATAAAACAAGTTTGCTTGTCTTAAAAGAAAGAATACAACATACCAAATTTGCCTTGCACACTACCTCCAAAAAACTATTAAAACTTTACCTTTTCCTATCAAACACTCTCAGATTTGACATCTGGTCGACATTGGGCCGCATATCATTTGACCAATCCCAACGGATTAAAGATTTTTGCACTGAGAAACAAAAAATAAAATTTGATAAATTACTTCCAGTGAAGCACGCACCATTAACTAATACAGTAAAAAACATCTCTAACCATCCTCTCAACAATGAAATGATTTCAGCCTTATCTAAAGGACATAATTTTGCAGTCGTTCCGTCCAAAATCGCAGAAGAAGAAATCATCAGTAATTTGGAATCCACAATATAAACCCTTCCACCCGAAAACGCAAATGCATACGACGTAGGACAGCCAACATTTTACGCTAAGCCCAACTTCCCTCCTCAAACTTAACAAAACAAGAAAAAACAGCTATTAAAGAACTCAATCAGAATAAAGACATCATAATATTACCAGCAGACAAAGGCAACACGACAGTAATAATGAATAAAGAAGACTATAACAACAAAATCATGGACCTTCTTACTGACAATACATATAAAAAACTTAAAAAAGATCCCACAGAAACAATATCCAGAAAAAGAAAAAGCCTCCTATAAGACTCAAATCTTGACAGCGATAGAATATCTTAATTAAAACCTACTAATCCCATCTCTCCAAACTTTACGGACTCCCAAAAATTCACAGAAACAACATCCCACTCAGACCGATCGTCAGCGCAATAAACTGACCAACTCACAATCTAGCACGCTTTCTCGCCAAAAAACTTAACCTTTCACAGGAAACTCTATCACATACATCCATAACTTTTTTGACTTCATCAGAAAAATACAACAGATTCACATTCAACCCCAAGACATCCTAGTAAGTTTCGATGTAGTATCTCTCTTTACAAAAGTACCAATCTCTGATACAATCGATATTATTAAATCCTTTTCAAACTTTCCCTCCAATCTCACACCTTTAATAGAACACTGTCTCACTAATACCTATTTCTCTTTCAATAACTAATTCTACGAACAAACCTCAGTAGCAGCAATTGGATCTTCGATCTCACCTGTAATAGCCGACATCTTTATGGAAAATATAGAAACTAAAATCATTAACAAATCCAAGCTTAAACCGGAATTTTGGTGCCTTTACGCTGACGACACTTTTGTCATCTGGAGATATGGACTAGACGAACTAAACAAATTTTTCGATTCCATCAATCAAATACACCCTGATATCGAGTTCACTATGGAAATTGAACAAAACAGAAAATTAACTTTCTTGGACGTACTAGAATATAAAAGATCCGATAGCACATTAGGACATGAAGTCTACAGAAAACCCACGCATACAAACAGATACCTCAATGCATCCTCCCACCACCACCCATCTCAAAAGCAATCGGTCCTCAATTCCCTTGTATACAGAGCTGTCTCCATAACAGATAAAGATAACTTACAACAGGAATTACAAAATGTTAAACAAATCCTCACACAAAATGATTACACAAAGAAACAAATTAATAAAGCAATAAAAAAATATACTCAAGAAAACAAGTCAACACAACATACTAAAGAAAGAGAGAGAAAAGCAATCACCATTCTACCCTACATTTAAGGTATCACGGAACAAATAGGAATAATTCTCAACAAACACAACATCCAAACTATATTTAAACCACCTGCGAAAATAGGACAACTTCTAAACCATCCTAAAGACAAAAAGGAAACTTTCAGTGATCCGGGAGTATATCAAATCCCTTGTTCTTGTGGTAAAGTATATATTGGAAATACCGGGATAGCGGTAAGTACACGTGTAAAGGAACATGAGAGTAAAGTCAGGCTAAAACATTTCATGCAATCAGCAACAGCTGAGCATCATATCGAAACAGGATTTTATTTAACAAAACAACCGTCATCGTAAAAACGTGCCATAAATTTCCAAGAAAACATAGAGAAGCAATCGAAATCTTGAAACACCCTAATAACATCAATAGGGACAATGGATATAATACCAATCCGATTTAGCTTTCCGTTCTCCCGGGTTTTTTTTAAAAAAGACTTGATTGGCCAATCAAGTTCAACCAGTCCCCACCATGGGGCGCTCTGGCCAATCACAGGCTTCGTAGAGAATACATATATAAGAACAACATAACCTGAAACTTCAGTTTCAGGTCAGCCCTGAAGAAGTGAACTGCAATGTTCACGAAACGTCGGCAACATTCATAGTTTCGCACACGATTGAAACCCGAAAATTCTTTAAATTTATAATTTAAATTTATTATATTAAAAAAATGTAGAAAATTCGGTCTTCGATGAGTATTTTGAATAGGTGGAGGGGAGGCTAAAAAAAATCAGCAAACATTCTGTTACGTAATTAATGAATGCCCCCTTACTAGTTGGTTTCGGTGCTCGGATTCCCATGAGTGTGCTATTAGCCCATATATATTGCACCATATTTCCGTATTCTACGAAAGTACGTCGGACTAGAAAATTATTATTTCTATAAAAGTTAGAGCCAAAAGGAAAAGTATTGCCCGGAAAGTCAGCTTTAGTGACTCTTGTTCTTGAAGGATTTAGCCAGACCTCAATATTCTTCCCCATATACTCGACCAACCCATTCGAAGGGCCTTCAACAGGAACGGGGCGACAATCTCCCACATGGAATGGGCGGGGCACTACTAACCCGTCCTCGCGCCTGCTCACGCTACCAGACGGGCGCCCGCGCTTGCGCGCGGGTCCTGAACTTGATCCTGCACCTTCCATAGCATTCAATTCTGTGAAAAGAAAAAAAATATTTCGAAGAATCCAGGGAATGCAGAATATTCAAGGATTTCAGAAAATTCAAGAAATTCAGAGATTTCTTTGGAAGGCAAAGAATTGAAGAAATTTTGAATATTCAAGGATTTCGGGGAATTCACAGAAATCCAGGGATTTCAGATAATTCGAGGAATTTAATGATTTTCCAGGATTTTATAGAATTTAACAAATTAAGGGAATTTAGGAAAATTTTGTGGAATACCCAATACTCAAGGAATTTAGCGTATCAAATGAATTCAAGGATTACAGAGATTTTGAGATATTTCAGAGAATCTAGGGAACTTAAGAAATTCAATGAATTCAAGAAATTAAGAGAAATAAACAAGTGCAGAGAATTCAAGTATTTTAGGTAATTCAAGGATATCAGGGAAGATCGAGATTTTTAGGGACTTTACGGCATTTAGGGAATTCGAAGAATTCAGAAAATTGAATAACTTCAAGGACTTTAGAGGATTCATAATCACTAAACCAGAGAGTATTAATTACTGAACATGTTCGCTGTTTGTTACGGATGTGTAATGAAAACGAGGGGCCAACTTATGAACAGAGTTGTTTTCAAGAAGAAAATTGTAAAACTTAATAAATACTGACATATTAGTGGAAAACGAAAGAAGGAAAATAATATTTGGTTATGTCAGTGCTTAAAATTGAGCAATATTTGAAGCCTCGGCAGAGATAAGAGTACATGTATAAATTACGTAACGTTTTTTCGGACTGTTCCCTGTAGTTTTATCGGCCTTGTGTAACACTATGCTATACTTCCTCCTCCCCATTGTGTAACATAATTTATGGATAGCCTCTATCGTTAGAACAATTTTAAAGTGTTTTATTTGAAACTATCTTCATAGTATGGAATAAGATTCTTTACAATTGATTTTCTGCTTCTGGTCGTAATATATTTAGTATGTTGATTCAACGTTATCTTCGCCGAAGCTTCGTTTACACACATTAAACACTTTTTAAGATTGCGTAATTCGACATTGAAACAATTTCGATTTTCGAATATATGTGAATAAAACAGTATCAGGTATCGAAAATTTAAAGCGGATGAAGTTAAAAAATGAAACATTTTGAAGCTTGAAAATAAAAAACTTGTGAATTCAGCAAATCCTAAGTCGACGCGCTTTTGGGTCTAACAGATGTTAATTTGAAAGAATTCAATAAGTGCGTATTTTGAGTGTTAACTGAACATTTGAAAAATTTAGGGCTGTGTCTAGTCGCCCCAAAAAATTTGGGGAGTTGAAAAAGGGGATGGACTAGTCTTTCCGAAAATTCGGGAGGACCAGCCAAGCTTATGGAAAATATTGGACCAGTCATCCCGAATTTCGAGATGACAAGATATTTCGAAAATGTAATGGTTGGAATATGTAATATTTCATATTTACATTGAGATCTACATTATACTGAGTACACTCACCACCAAATTTTATAAAAATCACAATGGCAAAGAGTAGATCGCTGATAAAGATCTTCATTTTTTAGGTAGATTTCTTAGTGATGACTGAGAAAGTTTCAAGATACTCATTTGCTATATACATATAATCATCACTGTCAGTGACTATGAAAACTTCGAATGTGCATAGACTACGTGGAAGAAGCATTACGATAGTTTCAAAGCAGAACAAACATTCAGAATTACGAATACCATTTAATTGACCTTGTACGCTTTCTTACTACTAATAAAATAGCTCATTTCACTTCTGAAGTCAAAATTATCTTCACAGTCAACCTGAATCATAAGTATGAGATTGATCATTCATTTATTGTCAGAAGTATGAAATATGTATGGTAAATGAGACAATCCCATACTTAAAGTATGTTGAAACAGTATAGCTAAAGTATAGTTGAATTATAGCTAAAGTATAGATGAAGAATAGCGTAAGTATGGCTCAAGTATTGCATGCAATAGTGGAGAGTCGGTTAGTATCGAAAACTTAAGCTTTTTTTACAATAATTTAGCTGATAGTGATCAAAATATTAATATAGATGGTTAGTTATAATTTGAAGTCTTTTAGCAACAATTTGCAATTACATGTATAAGAGACAAGCTTGATGTAAAATAAAAAAGGCAATTGAAATTAGGCCTAAAATAGGTCAGTAAAAATTACTGTCGAGTGGCTCCGGACACGTTGAACAGAATTTTCTTCTGTCACATTTTGTTCGTCGCCTTCGAATTCAACATATTCATGTCGAATGGAAGAAGTAGCGGCAGGTGCACCAATTTCCTGCACTTGATTCTGAGGATGTACTAAGGATGTACGGATGTACTTCAGTGCAGGCAAATCCATTTTTAGCTGCTTCCATCTTGCAAACCTTCTCACGGGCTTCGTTCACCAGACCTGCGAAGTCGTAATCACTGATTCTCAAACTAGGATTCTTGCGCATCCACAAAGCGTACTCAGCTGCATATGCTAGTTTGAAAGGTTTCATGAATGTCCGATCTAGAGGTTGTAACTTGTGACTCGTGTGTGGAGGTAAACTCAGGAGGTGCACATGATGAGCACGAGCATACTCGATGACATCAATATCCTTGTGACTGTCATGGCCGTCCAACGCAATGAGAATTGGAAAAGCTCCTTTTGGTTTCGTTATCTCAAAGAAATTTATTAGAAACACAAGAAATATCTCTCCATCAATCCAAACATTCTGCTGTGCAACACCAACACTTCCTTCAGGCACATCAACCATCAACCACGAATTCATTCTTTTCCGCGGGAAAACGAACAGAGGTGGAATGAACGTGCTTGCTGGGCTCATGCAGAATAGGATTGACACATTCTTTTCTCTTTCTGCCGAAGTGAGCTTTCTTACCTGACGCTTTCCTTTAGAGAAATAACCATCGAATTTCCGTGAACGCAAGTTACGCCCGTTTCGTGACAATTGAAGATTTGAAATAGTGAAAACGATATTTCTGATGGAGATCTTGATACTTTGAAAAAAAGCCTAATTTGAGGCTCATTAAATCCGACTGCACATGCGAGACTAGTTGCTAAGGCTTATGAAGTGACAATTTCGGATGTCTTTTCAAAATATCATAATAAAAACCTTTGTCCGCTATTGCTGGCTATGACGCTCGTCTGACAGTCGGGCATCTGACATGCCAGCCACTTTTCAGCCATATAAAAGCCGTTATGCACGCACGTCGGTCTCCTGCACATTTACCTACCATGCGATGCTTTATAGCAGGCACACGGTCGACGATCATCGGGCAGGTTATGGTCCCGGCACGTTTGCTATCTGGGATCTATTGTTTCCACTGGACATTTCCTCCTCGTGTAAGTTTCCGGAATAAGATTCGGGCTGCCAGAGAAAGTGAGGATGTTAGAGGGTGCAGTCAAGTTCTGCAAGGTGACAACAAGAGTTGACGGGTTCAGAAATAAGCAACGAACAAAAAACTGGGAACCGTTATAATCGTTATAATTACCTTCGGGCAAAAATAATTGCGAGAAATTAAGCTCTTTCTAAGCTTTTCTTCTGAATCATACCACAGGCTACTCCTGGTCAACTTGCCACAAATCGTCCTATTAATTGAGGGAATTGTCTGATGGCGCAGGCCTGTTTCTTCCTGAAGTTTTCTATCAGAAAACATAAATATATGCGTTCTTCTGTTGTAAGTTCTACCGATAAACATTTTGAATTCAATGGAAAACCTAGGTATGGACATACATGTGAGTGCTCTCCACGACTTATGGTAGAGTTAAACAAAAACCCTAGTGATTTCAAACCTCTACGGTAGTTTCTACATTCTTTAAACAACCGTCGAAAGATAAAGATTCATATAACACCCCATCAGAGACGTACATCAGAAACTTCGTGTAACTATTGTCGATCGGTACATGGAGGAAACCATCTTCTAGATCTAAGTGTCACATAAAACTATGTTTTTCTATTAATTCAAAAGCCGTACGAAGATCCTCGATTTTGGAATGAGGTACCTGAATTGAATTATTTAACCTTTGTAAGTTTAATGTAAAGCGTTAAGAATTATCCGGTTCGCTCTGTAAAAATTAGGTGATATAAATTCAACATCCACGGATTGACAAGAATTAACAGCCAATATTTCTAAACGTTTATCGCCTTTTAACCTTAAAGCCACGGTCTCTTCATGTGACCAAGTTCGACTACTAGGTAAAGAGATTGCCCTACGTACCTTTATCGTCTCTGTCAATTAGTCTGCTTCGGATATTTGGCTGAGTTTATCGGAGCCTGCTGACGTTGCCATGAAGGCGTTCGATACGAGGACGCTGTTCTCTTGAAATTGGAGGGGTTCGTTCAAGACCTAAATTTGTTGATCGATCGCGATGTCTCAAAATTCCTCGTCGAAGAGCTCCTGATGTTTGAATTACCAGAAGGTTTTAGTAATGAACTCTTTGGTCCAAAAGAAGGCTTAATGTCCTTGCTTACCTTCTTAAGCGATTCAATTTCATTAACTTTTCCAGTCGCTTTATTTTCAGAAAGAAAGGTCTGATTATCTGACGACGAATCCGACAGTTCTTTTACTGATTTTGAATACCTTAGAGTAGTAAAAGCTCTCCTCGCTTTTAGAACTGAGCGATGTAGTTTCGTAATAAGTTTGCACGCATCTGCGATCATTTCTAACTGATTCAGGGGGCTAAGTCCCTCTTCTTCAAGTGAATTGGAAATAGGTACACCTATAGCTGACAATGCAGAACCAGCTAAGCGTTCTATGTCTTGAAAATTTTCGTTTTTTTTAAGCAACGTCATTCAGAGGAAGCTTTACTTCTGTATTTAAAGGTTCAAGTGAGGAGCAACCCTTCCTCGGATATTTTTCCAACGATTTCTCCCTGACGTGATTAGTAAGGCCAGCTGTGAGCCAATGTTTCTACCTCGAAACTAAATCTGGATGCAACTTAACTTCTTTTTGGTTGACTGTTGACGGATTTTCCCCAAGGATATCCTCATTGCAATCGGTATTTTTCTTCTTTTCCGTAGGATTTCCTCATGCGTGGAGCCATTCGTCTTTAAGACCTCCTCCTTTCCGTTACCTGGAAGGATGAACACCTGGATTAATCCTGTACTTGTATAAAGGCTTACCAGACTAAGGTGTCCGGTTTCTATAGGGTTACCAGACGCGCTGATTAATCTTTATCCTAATTTCCAGCAGACTCAGCTCAACACTTTTTCGTCTATTTTCCTATTTGACATGATCAATGTTGATTTGCCTGATTCGTCGAAACGGATTATTTTTTTTTAATGGCGTATGGTTAGGTTAGGTGAGGTTTGGCTACCTACTTGGTGGGTGTGTGTGTGTGTGGGGGGGAGAGGGAGGGGGTGTAGACGGACATGAGCTGATTTTTCAGGAGACCCATCTGGTAACCCTAGCCTTCTATCTGTTTGAGAGTGATCTGAGTCATCTCTTCTCATAACCTAAAAAGGAAGTACGATCTGGGTTTGTCCTGTACTTATACACAGGCTCACCAGTCAAAGGATCAGACTTCTCTCATCTTAAGAATGAGCTGTGCCGTCCATTTCGATGATTTAAAATAACTTACCAGACTGCTTTTTCGGAGCCGAAGAGGCAGCACGGGACATAGATCGAGTGCGTAGATCTTGATTTTGTTACACTTCTACTCCTTGAACCTCAGCAACTTTTCGATCCAGTGCTGAAAAACTTCGAAAAGACCCTCAAGATGAAGTATACGAAGATCTATCTCGATGACCAGGCTTCTTGATTTTGCATTTTAAAATCTCGACTTCTTTTAACAAACGGTTTAAATCACTACTTTCCTTTAACATGTGTCTCGAATGACGATCTTTTCTCTCGGATTTCATCGAATTACCCATATTACTGGATACAAAATCAGCAATTTGAAAAAAATCTAATTTGACGTTGACGAAGCGAGCACAAAGAAACGAATGAGATAGTGAAGTCAGTGATATAGGGAAATGCAGGGCCCCGATATAATTTATGCGCGAGCGGCATGAGATGATACTTGAGATGATGGGTTTTTTATCAGAAATTTCTGAAAAGAATCAGATCAGAAAAGTTACTTTTGTGAATTAGGAGCGAATTAGTGGATAGTTAAATTTTTGCAGTATAAAAAAAATGAAGAAAATCGCTACTTTTTAGTTACTTTGGAAATATAGTTCACAAGACTTTTTCCTAACGATCAATAACTAATAATAACGTTTTGAGAACTCCTGAGTCAGAAAAAACGATTTTTACGAGAGTTTCTGTCCGTCTGTCTGTAGTCTGTTGTCTGTAGTATCGTGTAGGCACGATAACTTTCGAAAGATTGATCAGATTGAAGTGTGCTTTGGCACGATTTTTCAAGACCTAACAAGAAAGAACGAGTTTGTCAACTAGCTATTTTGGATGAAGATTCCAAACGTGAGCACATTTTGGAAATTGTTGAGACCACTTTTTTTGAAGATTTGAAAATTCTATGTGAGGTTATTAGTAGTACGCAAAAAAAAAAGAACAAAATATCCCAATGACTTTTTTTGATAAAAAAATTACAGGAGTTATAGCATTTCGAGCCGGAAAACGCACGATCTGAAAAAAAGTCAGGAGAAGAAGAACGCTGGTTTTTGAACATTCTGCAATATTTTCATAATAACTTCTTGAATTTTTTGAAAAATCAAAAATTCGAATTTGGATCGCACTAACAAATAATCGAAAATTTTATTTTGCTGTCAAACTAAGCAAGATACACTCAACAAGAGATGAATCGATCAAAATTGTATACATAAAAAAGATCTACAAATTTGTGATTATTCGCTTTTTGATGTAACGCATAGTTTTTGTTTTATTCGTAAAAAACAGCATTGAAAATAGAAAAACTGAATTTTTAGACGAATAATACAAGCTACGGAAAAAATGAAGAAGACAAAATTTGTTCATCCAGGGAAGAGGTATACATTTGTTAGCAATTATGTCTCGATAGGATGCGTAGTTTTTGTTTTCTTCCTGAAAATAACATTGTCAGTGAAAAAATGAAATTTTTGGAAGAACGATGCAAGGTACGAAAACAGAGGAATGAACAAAAATTGTGCATTCGAAACAAATTTACAAATTTGGAATGAATTTTCGTGCCCCCGGCGGTCGTGTAACAGCACAAAAACTTCGTCAAGAAAAATGCATTTAGGCTTGGAGGGCCTGCCACGTATGTGTAATAAACACGAGGGGCCAACTCATAAACAGAATAGGTTTCAAGAAAAAATATGGGAAATAAAAACTATATAAAGTGTACCATTATTAATGCAGAACTGTTTAAAACTGAATACTGACATATTAATGGGAAGAGGAAAAACAAAAATAACATTTGATCATTGTAGCGTTTGAAATTGAACAATATTTGAAGTCTCGGCAGAGATAAGGGGCCGTCCATAAATTACGTAACGCAATTTTCCGACAATCCCCCCCCCTCCTGATGTAACGTCTTTTACGACTTTTTCCTGCAGTTTTTCGTCCTTGTGTAACACTTTGCTGGACTTCCTCCTCCCCATTGTTTAACGTAATATATGGATAGCTTCTATCGTTGGATCAATAAAAAGACTTATATGAATATATGTGTTACATATAATAATTTAACCTAAATAATCACAAGTTAGGAATTAAATACAAAACAATTTTTATTTTCGCGAAGTCATAATTACGCAATCCAAAATTTTAAGCGTTAGGAATTGAATGAATAATTAGCAACAGGTTTAGGAATAAAATAAGGTATCGAGAATTTGAAGAGCGTCAAAATCGTCAACACGTTTTTGAGTCTGACATATGTGAATTTAAGAAGGTATAATAAGTGCGTATCTTGAATGTCAGCTGAACATTAAAAAAATTGAATGGTTGGAATATGTAATATTTCATATTTAGATTAAATTGTACACTGTACTAAGTACACTTACCACCAAATTTTAGAAAAATCTCGATGGTAAGAAGCAGAGTGCTGATAATGATCTTCATTTTTTAGGTAGTTTCGTAGCGATGACTGAGGAAGTTTCAAGATACTCACTTGCTATTCGCGGTGAGCACGACCTACAGAGGCGCTGCAATCGTAAGCATATGATCGGGTCACGTGGTCTGAAAACAGTCTCCTTTGATATACGAGACTTTTACTCATTCCGATTGATCAAAGTTTTGAAAATTGGACCTAATAATTAATGTTTTTCAATTTTTTATTAATATACTGAAAGTAGTATGAAAAATCACGAAAAAAGAGTGTAATAATAATGAAAGAAATGTTATAATGCTGATGTGTACATATCGTATTTGAAATAGAATCTATTTGAATATCTGCGAAAACATAATTTTTAACAAAGTTATTTTGGCGTTGTTCTCCTAAGAAAATCTTTAATGATTGCCAAGACCTAACTCGCGAAAACGTCACGTACAATTGTCCATGATTAAATACATCTTTACGAAGCTCTACTCCGATGTTATGAAAAGTTTGTCCCTGACTTTTGTTGATAGTCATTGCAAATGCCAATCTGATTGGAAATTGTCGTCGTTTGAAAGTAAATGGATAAACATCTTCACAATACAGTGTGATACGATGCATGAATACAATTTCTCCTGCTTTATCACCTGTTAAAACTCGGCATCGCAATTATTTCAACAATGGGTTGTTGATAACTACGTCAAAATGGAAAAGGATAGGATTAATTACTGTAGATTGAACCAAAAATGCTCTTTCTTGAAATTCTGTATAAAATAAGCCCGCAATGAAGCCAATTTGTCTATTTTCTAAGTATATTTTGAAAAAATAGTGTAAATTTCTATGTTTTCTAAAATGTTCAATAACTTCTGAAATAATTAAAATTTTTAATGTTCTTGGGCTGATTTTAAAGATATTTTTTCTAAGTATCGCAACAGCTTATAAGTATGAGTATGAAAAAATTTTTATTACACTGACAGAGCTGAAAGTTATAAGTAAAAAGTTTTAAAATTTTGAAAACATCTTATATGTATGCAACTAAACATAAAAATTAAATAAATATATATTTTCAGGGACTTTTATAGAAACTTTATGATTATATGTTTCATATATTTCACAAAAATATTGTTCTCACCACAAAGAATATTGTAATTTTTCCAACTGTTTAGTTACAACTTTACGTTCTTGCAGTGTGATAGAATTTCCTTTTAGACTTATACTCATAGGCTCTTGCGATACTGTGGACAAATATTTTTAAAATGATCCCAAGAACATTGAAAATGTTCACTAATTCAGAAGTTATTGAACATTTATGAAAACATTTAAATTTACACTATTTTGCCATATCTACTTAAAAAATAGACAAATTGGCTTCATCCTGGGCTTATTATATACAGAATTTCAAGAGCACTCAGCCCTTCGAAGAGAAACATTTTTAACTCTGACATAATTTAAACATTTAACGCAAATTATTTTTTATAATGAACAATGTGGCGACTCTGTCATGAATAAGAGTGTAAGAGTATTTTAATTACGTCATATTTAATCACAAAAGCCGACACGTCTACAACAAATTTATATTTGAAAACAACCGATTAACCCACACGTGCACGTGTTTCTCAATTGTATGCTTTCTCCACCGGAATAGGAAATCAGAGCAAAAGTAGCAATTCCGTTTTGAATCGGAAAAAGCAACGCGTGTCGAAGAATTTTTGAAAGTAGCAGTTCCGTTTTTAATCGAGAAAAGCAACGCGTTTGGAAGAAGTTTTACACGTTTTTCAATCGAAACTAAGAATCGAACACGTTTTTTAATAGAAACTAACATAGCCGACACGTTTCGAAAAATTTTGTGTCCTGCAGTGGGACTCAGATGCTGTTTCGAAGTAGAAAATCGAACAAACC
>CAKNXH010000278.1:122220-197794 GCA_932178445.1 Andricus quercusramuli | reverse complement strand
GAAACCAAATTCAAATGAGGACGCGGAATTTCCGAACAGCAAGTATCGATTGTCGAAAATCACAATCGATAACTACACGACGAATCAGAAGTGCGGAAAAGGCGTTACGATATTTCGACTTCGACTCAATCATCTTTGAGAATAGGATATACGTGGTGAATTTTCGTAATAATTGAAAATATTGTAATTTAAATTGAAAGAGAGAATATAAAATAGACGTACGGTACCTGAAATTATGAGACATTTGTGAATTTGTTGAGGGAACATTTAATAGTCTGAATATAACGGAAGGAGAAGCAGTTTTATAAGCTGGTCAAGTGATGCTTGAAGGAAGCACTGCAAAGAGCGGTAATAAAATTGTAACTTCTGGTCTAAAACTATCCAAAACTATTAATTATTTTAGTTCTGAAAGCTCCTTGCTTGAGCCAAAAAAGAAAAGGCAGATTTCTATTTTTATTTCTATCAGCGCGAGAAGAGCATCCAGGTATGGAACAGAATGTTTTTTTTGTAGAGCTTTTTCAAGGCTTTTTTGTAGTAACAGATTGGCCGTTTTAATCGAAGAATAAAATTCCCGTTTTTCCCCGGTTCGAAAACGTTTTTCACGCTCAATGAAATTAAAAATCCGAACTCTAAAGCTGACCATTTTTCCTATTTTAGGTAATGAAAAACTGAGCTGCAAATTAGAGCACCCATAATGGAACTCTGGAATTTTTAACTTTTAAAATTGAAGATTGATAATATTATAATTCGAATATTTTGTATTCAAATGCTCAATAATTTGCACGTATAGAGGGTTTTCAATGCTCTTAATTGAAAAATCAGGAACTGAATGAAAAAATTTTCAAAATTATATCGTGTTAAGCAATTTTAAGCTACAAATATTGAAAATTGAAGACTCACATTTTTTTTATAAGGTGAACACTTTTTAAATGAAAAGTTACATTATTTTAATTTTAAATAGTTTTAAAATTTTGAAAATGCCTCAAAATTTTATTTCAAAATCTTGAAAAATCTACACGTTGTTTTACATTTTTTTTACATTTTACATTATTTTTGAAATTTTTCAAAACTTCTAAACATCTTTTAAAATTATTCGAATTTTTCTAAAATTTTTATAGAATCATGTCAAATAAAAAAATAAAAAAAAATCCTTAAAATCTCCCACATTCATTTTTGAAAATTTTGTAAATCTTCATAAATGTTTTTGAATAATCTCTTGAAATTAATTTTTCAAAATAGATTTTTTTTTTCAAATTTCCTAGGAATCCTAAGGCAATGTATTTATTCTTTTAAAGCCTTTCACAATTCTTAAAAAGCTTTTAAATTTTTTGTTCGAAATCTGCAAAAAAGCTATTTGCACCGAAATTTCGGTACGAATAGCTGGATTTTTTGGTATGCATAGGCACTTCGTTTAAATTATTTGAAGTCATTTAAAATTTTTACATGATTTAGAATTTTTTCGAAACTTCTACAAATCTCTTCAACTTACTCGAATTTTTTCTCAGAATAATAGGTGTTCAATTGTTATTTATGCATCAAACTTCAACAATTTGACTTACAATTTATGTTTTTTAAATGGAACAATTGAAAATATAGCTTTCAAAGTTTAGTTTTCTTGTTTTTAGTTTTGCATACTTGATACATAATTAATGATTTCAAATGAACATTCAGATATTTCTAAATGTTAAGTAATTGCTCTTTTTCTTCATCAACAAATTTCAAAATGAATGGTTTAACAATGGAACATTTTAGACTGAAACAATATTTGAAATTTAATAAAATGTGAATATTTTATTTTGAAGTCATTTTAATATTTGAAATAGTTTATAAACTTTCAATCGGGCGTTTACATTTGCTTTACTAATAAGACTTTTCAATTGAAACAGTTTAATTTTTAACATTAAAAGCTGAACATTCTAAAATTGTGAACTGATTCCGGATCGTGTAATTAATTATTTATTAATCTATATTCACAGTTGATCAACTAAGAATATTTTTTATCCAAAATCTTCGATTTCAAACGCTTCTCATTTTTAATTGTTTAAGCCTTTAAGACTGCATTAAAAATTTCTTTAATTATTGTACGCTTAAAAATTCAAATCTAAATTGGAAAATTTGTAGAGTGATAGATTTTCGAATTACGCATTCTAAACTGAATTATATCATAATTGGAAAAGTGGTCTTCTAATGTTTGCTCACAAAGATATCATGAGCATCGTAGAGAAAATTGGGGTTTTGATCAGCTACAGGGGGACATTGAGGATGTCTCCCGCATTCCGTCCAAAGCTTAGAAGCAGCCAAAAGCAATAATCGCCCGGCTCTCTAATGGTAGGGCTTGTTCAGACTTGATCTTCTCCAAGATGAAAAACAACAAATCACCAATGGTCCACGAAACTGAATCTATTTCAGAAGAAGGAGCAGTTCACGTGAACCAAACCTAATCAATGGATTGTGACTTACGCCTGAAGTCAGTCAAAGAAAAGGTACGTTACGGAAACCTCGACGGCCAGGCATGGATCTTCAGAAAATCAGTCTCGATCCGAAACATGAAGGATCATTCAAACCAGTGAGGGTCTCAGAGGGTGCAGGCCTTGACTCTTCCTTGAAAACTCACCTTAGCTCAGCATCGACGAGAGCCCAGTCCTGACTTGCCTCCCTAAACCAGCCAACTAATGGCTACTTGCCCGATTCTACATCGCAAAACTACTCTCAGCTTAGACTTTTAGACACCACTGACTCTTCTCCGCAACGTACGTGCCCACATATTAATGTGGCACATATTAATGCTAGATATCTTTTACCAAAGTTAAATTATATTATAGACCTAATTAACCTACATAGCTTAGATATTATAGCTATCTCTGAGTCGTGGCTCCAAAAAGAAATTCCCAGTTTGGCGGTGGCGATTAATGGCTTCATTGTGATACGAACGGACCGAAGGAGCTTTGTTGCTCGTAGAGGAGAAGTTATACAGATCCAAACCTGCATGGTTCTCAAATGCAGTCAAAAATATGTTGCGAGCCAGGGATAGAGCACGATCCTAATGGCAAAGGGATAGAACAGACCCCAACCACGCCAAATACCTCTTTAACTTTGCAACGGCAGCCATGGGTCGCAAAAAGGTCGGATTTTTGTCTAGCTTTCCGGAAAGGCCCTCATCTAAGCGAATTTGGGAAAGGGTTATTCAAGCGGGAGTCTGGTCTGGGCAGGCAATATGCTCTTAGATGGACCTTCCGCTTGATTTCACGGAGATCAAAAACTTTCTGTTTAATACCCTCTCTACAGCAACGGCATCTGTCAAAGTGATCCAAGATCTTCTAGAGCCAGCCGACTTTTCCAAAATGTTACCGACCAACTTTCTGCAACGGTTTGCGCCCGATTACTCTCCTCCCTTACCTGTTAAAGATCCTGGAAAAAAATTTGCCTTCAGAAGCTCTCTCCATACATGAGAAATAATGAGATCCTCTCAAATTAACAGTCCGGTTTCAGGAAAGGTTTCATTTCTCTGAAAAAAATGTCTTGGTTTAGTGGCTTTTTCTCGAATACAAGCCAACTAGTTGAAATATCGGATACCTTAACCTCCTGATCGTAACCCATCCTTCCACTTAGTAAAGGGGTGCCACAGGGTACCGTTCTCAGTCCGCCTCTCTTCTCTGTTTACACCAACAACCTTCCAGATTTCTTGATGAGATTCCTGTAGATTTTAGAGGCGGTATCCGGAGACAAAGTGAAAGTCACGATCCATATGTACGCGGACGGCACGCAGGTATATGTCCGCTGCAAGCTGGAAGATCCCGATGCCGGTACCGCAGTGTTGTCTTTGGCTTTGGAATTCACCGCGAGTTGGGCTGAAGAGCGAGCTCTTGTTACTAACCTTGCCAAGTCCGCTATTCTTCCTACAGGCAACTTTAAAGATGCTTGCTTGTCCAACTTTGCGATAGGCGGATCCTTGTTGTTCATCGTAGCTGACGCGGAAAACCTAGGTCTTGAAATGCAATCCAGATGGAGTTTCTCTGATCATGTAACCACTAAAATCAAAGCGGCGTATCTGCGTTTCAGAAAGTTTTATCCTATCCGTCGGTACCATCCGCTCAATGTTAGCCTTTGATGCTGTCCCTTTTTGAATATGTATTTACGACATATGGTCCTCACCGGGATGCCATTCCAAGAGAGAGGATACGAAGAGTGCAGAATGTCTGGGAATCTACCGTTTCCTACGCTGCTCCGCGCCTATTAAGCAGCTCAAAAAACCCGCTGGCTTCTGAGTCCATCCCCGTTTTTAGGAAGGAAAGGACTGAACGCGTTCGCACTCATTTTTAAGTTTTGTTCACTTATAGTTTAAATTAGATTAAGAGGGTTAGGTTTGAAAGCAGTTTTAAGCTGTGCCTCGCCCTTTGGATTGTTATATTATCTGTGACTGCCATGTGCATGTCCCTCCTTTCACAAACTCAATAAAGGTGAATTATTATTTTGTAAGGGAAAACCCTCTCTCTATGAGGAAGCAAATGCTCATAAAATGAACAAAAATAAATAACCCAAAGTGAATACATCTATAGTACTTCGCAGCGATATTTTTGACTGAAAAAGATAAATCTACAATAAAAAATGTACAATTCGAATTGTCAGTTAAAGAACGAATTGTCAACAACTTAGTTGAACTTTCAACTGAAATCATGAATCTTCAGCGAGACAAGTGGATTTTTTACAAAGTTGTTCAACTTCCGACCTACTAGTTAATTTCTCAACTAAGAAAGATAATTTTTCAACTAAAAGTGCAATACTTCAATTTTCAGTTGAAAAAATGCATTTCCAATAAAAAAACGAATTTCCAACAATATAATTAGAGTTTTAACTAAACTAATGAATTTTCTACCAAAATAAGACATAAATATTAAAGAAATCATTAAAAATAAAGTACTTTATTTTGCAATATCTGAATAAGAAGCCACAAACCGAGGTACAGAAATTAATATAATATACATTTGATATAACAGATTTGAACATAATGTAGGAAAGTTCGTATTTTCGATAAAAACGAGTGCGAAGAACGAGATACGTGATGAGAATGTGTTCGTTAAAAACAAAAGAGCTTTATCAAAAGAAAATTCACAATCACCAAATTACAATTGTCGATTCTTTGACCTTCAAATTGAGAGGTTTTTGCACGAATGTGGGGGAAATACAAACACCGAGCTCGTAGCTCGGGCAGCCTTTCTTTATATTGAATTATGAGTTTAGCTGGAGAGAATCCTCGTTTACAGTTACTATGTCAAAATACACCTCTATTAGGCGGCGGGGACCTACTGGACATTCCCTAACTTCATCTTTGGATAAGTTCTCAACCATGCCGCTTCCTATGTTTATTTTCGCCCGGGGCTTTTTTCCACGTTTATTATATATTCCACTCAGCAAACCTCTCTCTAATATTGCAAAAACGTCGCCATAAGATGTTGCTAATACAATTTGTTCTGTGATTGGCATTGACATATAGGTATTTTTTCTTTCTAGACGTAGAAGCGGAGAATCGGGACGAAAAGTGTATCTTCGAAATTCGAACCGCCGGTGTTCATCAACACGGGGAATAAGCCGTAAAAATCCAAGATCTTCGAGTGCATATGCACGTCCATGTACGAATATCGGATAAACATTTGTTCTGACACGAGAAGGCCTGGCAGAAGGAAGACTGGAAGGAGATGTTCTGGCAAGGGGAGACCTGGACCTGGCACGTGGAGGAGGCTGGGGCTCGGGACTAGCTGGAGATTGATGTATGCGAGGAGAAGAAGATAATTGTGAACTTATTTCTGCGAGAAGAAATAGAGGATTCCCTGTAAAGAAAATCCAATTGAAATGAATTAGAAATTTTTAGATGAAGATTCGCAATTAAAAGCAATATGATCGCTGCCTCTTGAATTGATTTCGTTTTACTTGAATTAAAAAATTATGATATTCAATGAATAAATATAGTCTCAACCTGAAGTAGCGCAGAATTGAAAAAAAAAATATGTTCAAGGCAAACATGTTGTCAGTACCAAAGAGCTCATAGAATCACTGTTTTGTGCATACTTTGATAAAAACTTAGTTGTGAATAAAAATTCGGCGTGAGCAGAAAACGTAGTTTTTAAATATAAAAACCGTAGAGTAAGGGTTCGGAAGAATGATTTACAATTATGCAATTAAAAATGCACGGGGAAATCGCGATCTGTTCGACAAATTATTATTGAGATTTACGACAAATTGACATTTGGAATGTTCACCCCAACGGCACGAGACAAAAGACTAAAAACGTCAATTGACGTTACCCCTTCGTTTCCCCTTAAGCAAACAATCGCTTTACTCAACTTAGGGTGTCTTTCAAAAACAATAGGAGACTTCCAAATTTCTAATTCAATAATTCAAAGTCTACCAAAATAATGTTAAAATTTTTCCAAATGTTTCACCTTTACAGAAATTTCGCGAAATCTTTCCCTAATCAATTTTCTCCGCCTACCTCAAAAAGGGACACTGCGCAAATTGTGTGTAATTTAATTTATTTTTAAGATTGTATCTAAAAAGATTTTAAAGCTTTATAGACATTTGACCAAAATGTGCAAGGACAACCGTTCTTTAAAAACTTTAGCCTCTGCTACTTAATGAGAGCTACATCTAAAATGATGTCATTATTTTTGGATGCTTTGAATTTTTGATAATTTGAGAAAATTGAAAGAATTGACGCAAAATTACTTGATGCAATCTGACGTCATAATTTTGTAGCCTCTGACGCTACCATACTCAAAAAGCTCTACTTTAGCCTAGCTTGCACCGATTAACGTTTTATTGAAAGTAATATTATAGAGGCTAGTGCGATTGATAAAAATAAAGATTTCAAACTATTCTGACCACAAATACGGTTAAAAAAATTTGAATTGTTCAATAAAAAAAAAAGATGGCTGAGGCTATGTTTTAGACTTTTAGAGTGACCAATTCGGTTCGAAAAAATATCCTTAGGTAGTCTATTTCTTCCCAAATCAAGAAGAATAGGATTACATGGTTAAAAAAATTAATTCCAAAATAAAATGTTCACCATTTTTTTGATTCGGAATTTTTTTTCCAATTGTTTTCGAATATTGTATCATTTCCGTTCCCATAACCTATAATTTGTTAATTGAAATTAGTGAAGCCGTTCTGTAGAAAAAAGCTTTTTTTATTTTTCTTTAATTCTCAAAAATTCGTGCAAGCTAATGAGCGAAAAATGCTTGGCAAGATAACATATAAACGTTGTGGACAAGTATTTCAAAAAAATATTAGACTTACCCGAATCATGATATCTACTGGTTATCGAGGGCGATGATTCCAAATCTGAAGTCAAATTAAAAAAAATGTCAAATCCAATATGAAGGACAAGTATTACGAAAAAATATTATTATACTTACCCGGACTGTGGTCTCTACTAGTTTCCGAAAACGCTGATCCCGAATCTAAAATCGAAATTGAAAAAAATCTAAAATGCAATATGGCGGAGAAGTATTTACAAAAATACTAGCCTTACCCGAAACGCGGTATCCACTGCTTGTCGAGGGCGTTGATTCCGAATCTAAAGTCAAAATTAAAAAAAAAAACTATCAAATTCAATATGGCGAAACACAGTGAGAAAAGTAAAGTAAAGCGTAATTTTTAATAATCAGGGACGTATAACCCTGATAATGGCCCCTCGGAAAAGTGACTAATTTTAATATTCATTTTGTTTAGAAATAAGTATCATTAAAATATATAATAATGCACTATTGCCCTCAATTATTATACTACTTTATATGAACTTTATTTATGAAATTTTGGCTCATAAAAATTACACTACTTTATAGAAATTTGTCGGTATAATTACAGTGGACTGTTAAAAAAACGTTGCCCATGGTTTGGAAAAACAATGTATTTGTTGATAAAATATGTTTATGAATTAACGAATTTAATATGCTCTGAGAAGAATGTTGATATAAGTAAAATGGCATGAACTGAAATGACTGAATTTTGATTTTTTTTGTCATATTAGTTTATTGAAAAAAAAATCACCACTATGTTACACAGTGGAGCGAAATGAAAAAACAATATCCAAAATAACCTGTGGGTAACAATTTACCTAATTTGCTTAGAAAATATACAAATATTGATGAGTGGCAAAATTTTTCTAGGAAACATAATTGGCAATATAATTGCAACAAGTTAGGCAGAAACAACGGTTCCTTTTGGCCTAAGAACCCTCAAAATGCGCTTTTGTTTATATAATTTGTTTATAAAGTAAACAAATAACATATAATCCTAAATGGTAATGAGTACGTATCATCCTTACGATGAAAGCAAGCGATTTCAGAGCAGAAATATACTTTGAAGACGAATAATCCCTAATGTCGATAATTTGTTTATAACAATTAAATTTCCAAGTTAATAATTTTTTTTACTCATACCCCTGTCCATTGTATTCAAGGAAGAAGTATATGAAAAAAAATCAAACAAATTCTTTTTCCACATTGTTAAAAAGTTATACAATCACAGAAAAGGCAATATTACATGATGATGTGATGTATGAATAAGAACTCGACTTTGATAGGGAAATTTTGTTTGCAGTATTAAAAATTCAAGGACTCTCGAACATATTTCAGATACTTATTTGTTGTCTAAAGCTTTTGTAATCAAAATTTGTCCTCTAAACTCTTTTTCGACCACGCCCCCCCCCCCTCTGCAAATCGAAGCAAAAGTAAGAATTTCCTACACCCCACCTCAACATTGCGTAATATTTGCTAGACGTGTGATTCGCTGGCCACGTCATGAAGAGATCTGATATTCGGAAGCGTGTAATTTGTTAGATATTTTACACTTTGACAATTTTGTTGGAATAAAAAAATAAATAAAAAAAATAAAATAATATATGAATTTCATCATGCGCAGTTGGGAGTCTACGATCTGTGCAAATTGAAAGGTGCACAGTTGTTTGAAATAAAGTCAAATTAAATTCATACTTATTTTGGCTAAATCCAGATAGAGTTTAGACAGAAATGGCCTTAAAATCTGTATAATATAATACTATACTTACCAATAAAATTAACCAGGAAGTATAAGAGAAAAGTATAAACGAACCTCATCTTTTCTAGTTAGAATAAAAACTGTAGTTAACAGTGTAAGTAATACGCACTCAGTTGCTTTATCACAGTAAAGAGATGTTACCTCATGCATTATATGACCCTGAAGTCTGTTTCGCTCGAATTTTATTTCATGATTAGAGATTGTGTTTGTGTTTCATAATGATGGGCTTGGATTGCATTCAACCTAAAAGATGTCCATGAGAGTGCGGTGATGGCTGGCTTGTTAGTTTAACTTGTGTTTAGCGTTTATTGATCTGTGTGTATACAAGGGGTTTCTTTGTGTAGAGGTTGAGAGTGTACAGACCTAATCCAAAGATTTGATAAATGTTTAACAAAAACGTAATGGTGCTTTGAATCTGGCTGAGATTGAAATTTTGGACGAATTTTGCGCACAAGAACTACTTTGACAGGATCTATTAGAATGGGTTTGTGATATGCAAGTTTCAGAATAGGAACTTGAATACTTTTTGTCTAACCTTTTGCACATGTTATCTCAATAGTACGCTTTCTTGCCTTTAGGAACTGGGTTAAAAAAATGTTCCTATCACGTTTAACAATCGAAAATATTGAAATAAAAATAAGTGGAATTAATAACAGAACTTGAAATTAAGTTTAAATTTTTTCGTTTTCCCGAAAATGGATTCGAACTTATAAACTCTCGAAAAATTACAAAAATTACTTTTTTGAAATCTACGTTACTTTCGCTGATTTGATTTTTCACCATTTTGCTGTTTGAACTTCACATTTTTTTCGTTTATATACGACTAGAATATTTAGTTATTATGATCGTCCTGGCATTGATCCACTTTGAACATTCCATATATTTTCTTCTGTTATTTTCATTACGTATGTAATTATTGCAGTGGCTTTTATCCCCCGTTCCTTTGGATATTAGTACGATAATAGCTTTCATATTTCTCATGCTGTCTAACTTTGTACTTTTACCTTCCTTCATACTGATCAAGGCCCATTTATGAAACAGTTTCTTGCTTCCTGATTTTGAAAAGATTTAAAAATGGAAAAGATGAATTTCTAAAAAAAAGGTAATTCTCAAGCAATAATGATGATTGTTTACAAAATAGTTGAATGCTTGAACAAAAACATGAATTTGCAACAAATTACAAATATTTTATACCAAATAGTTAAATCTTTCACCACGAGGATTAATTTTCTACCAAAGGAGGCGAATTTCCAACAATATTGTTGAGTCTTAAAGTCATAGCGACAAATTATCTACAAAATAGTTAAATTCTCAACCAAATAGAAGAGCTATCAACCGAGAAGTTGAATGGTTAACTTTTTAAGATAAATTTCAAACAAAAAATGGTATTGTTGCATATTCAGTTAATAAAATTAATTCTCAAAAAAAAAAAAAATAATAATAATTCTCGACCAATTAATTCAATTTTCCATCAAAAAGATGAATTTTCGAATGAAATTATGAATCCTTAACAACAACACAGCCACACAAAAAAATTTTTTTCCGGGTCTAGAGATCAGACTATGTTTCCTATGTTTTTGGGGTCGCTGAATCCAAATCCGAGATCTAAAACCCCCAGCACGTCAGGGTTCTGACATAACATAAAAAAACCTCATGGAGATTATTTTGTTATTGGTCTGGATGTCGGACCATGTTTATTATATGTTTTTTCGGTCGCTAAATCAGAATCCTGAGTATCCGACTCTCTGCATCGTAAGACGCTTGCGTGCGCCTGCTATGACGGCATCAAAACCATCGGATGAATAAATTCCACGAGCTTCTTTGAAAATAAAAACCCTGACGTGCTGGAGTTTTTTAGACTACGGATTCGGAATCAGCGACCCCAAAAACATATAGTAAACATGGCCTGACCTCCAGACCCGAAAAAGGATTTTTTGAGGTTTTTTGAGGTTGTGTCAGGGTTGGGGTTCTTTGGACCTCTGATGCAGATTTGGCGACCCCAAAACATATAGTTAACATGTTCTGACCTCCAGAGCCAAACAAATATTTTTTATTAGGTTTTAGGAGGTTATGTCAGGACCCTGACGTGCTGAGGTTTTTTGGACCTCGGATTCAGAATCAGCGACCCCGAAAACATATAGTAAACATGGTCTGACCTCCAGACCCGATAAAGATTTTCTATGAGGTTTCTTGAGGTTATGTCAGAACCCAGACGTGCTGGGGTTCTTTGGACCTCGGATTCGAATTCAGCGACCCCAAAAACATATGGTGAACATAGTCTGAATTCCAGACCCAAACAAATATGTTTTTTGTGTGGCAAAAATAGTTGCATTTTCAACTGAAAAGGATAAATTATCAACCAAAAATGAAACGATTTTCAAAAAAATAGTTAAATTCTTAACCAACGACATGAATCTAAAACTGAAAAATTAAATTTCCAACAAAGTAGTTCAACTTATAACCAAGTTTTCGACAGTTAGCCTATCACTTGGTTTAAAACAAGACCGTCTTTTCAAAAATAACATTTTATGGTAAAATAAAGAATAAAAAGCAAATTTTTGACTATGTTTGACAAATGTTATGACTATGGTGATAATATAAATTTATTGAAATTATACATTTTTCAGGGTAGCTGAGAATAAAACTTATTGTAAAATAAGAACAAATATTAAAAATAAAATTTGTACTTTATTTTGTAATATCTGAATAAGCAGCTACAGACCGAGGTACAGAGATAAATATAATATACATTTGGTATAACAGAGTTGAACATAATGTACAAAAATGGCATTTTCGACCAAATCGAGTTTGAAGCAAGAGATGCGTGATGAGAATATATTCCTTAAAGCCGAAGGAGCTTTAACAAAAGAGAATTCACAATGGTCGCGAACTTTAGCCCTATGGGTGTGAACTGTTTTAATGCCAAATTAAGTTCTAAATCGAATCCTAGTTTTTACAGTGCAAATTACAGTTGTCGATGCGTTGATCTTTAATTTAAGAGGGTTTTTTCAGTGAATGTGGGGGAAATACAAACACCAAGCACGAGAGGAAAATATTATCGAGCGCGAAAAGCAACAGTCGCGAGCCCTAGGTGCGCTCAATCTTGCGAGCCGCGCGAACGGTGCGCGATGATAATCAATAGGACAGCTTGAGGGAATCCTCGTTCACAGTTACTATTTTGAAATATACATCTATTATGCGTAGGGGACCTACTGGACATTCCTTAACTTCGTCTGTGGATAAGATCCCAACCATGCCGCTTACCATGTTTACTTTTGCCCGGGGCTTTCTTCCACGTTTATAATATATTCCACTAAGGAAACCGCTAGTCTCCAATATCGCAGAAACGTCACCATTAGATGTTGCCAATACAATTTGTTCTGTGATTGGCAGCGGCGAATAGGCTTTTCTTTTTTCTAGCTGAAGTGGTGAATCGGGACGAAAAGTGTATCTTCGAAATTCGAACCGCTGGTGCTCATTATTACGGGGAATGAGCCGAAAGAATCCAATATTTTCAAGTTCATATGCACGTCCTTGTACAGATATCCGATAAGCAGTACTTCTAACAAGAGGAGAACTGACAGGAGGAACACTGGAAGGAGATGGCCTGGCAAGGGGAGACCTGGACCTGGCACGAAGAGGAGAATGAGGCTCGGGCCTGGCTGGAGTTTGATGTGTGCGAGGAGAAACAGGTAATTGTGAACTTATTTCTGCGAGAAGAAATAGGGGATTCCCTGTAAGAAAAATTCCAAATTGAAATGAATTTGAAATGTTGAAGTAACGATTCGCAAGTGAAAGCAATAGGAGCGCTGCCTTTCGAAATGATTTCAATTGACTTAAATTGAAAAAATTTCAAATATGTTGTCAGCTTCAGGAAGCTCAAACAATTACTTTTGTTTTGAGTATACCTTGATAACATCTTGGTTTTAAATAAATATTCATGTGATTTTGAATCACTTTCCCATATAGCACTGTGAGCAGAAAACGCAGTTTTCAAATATGGAAACCGTAGATTCAGGGTTCACAAAAATTTGTTGGGAAATATTTAAAAAAATTCGCTTCAAATTCTAAGTCGTGGATTGACTTCAATAGACTTCTCCGCAGACTTGCCAAGCAATCCACTACAATAGAGCGGTGTACTAGTTCTATTGCATATCTGCCACTCGCTGCATTTGCAGTCATTCAACTCAATTCACAAGCGAATTTTTAAATTGCAATTTAGCAATTGGACATTGAATACAATACGGGATGTTGTTTTGAATTACATTTCACCAGAATTGTCGACTGAAGATTTAATTTTGAAATTGCATTTCGATTCCTCTCAAGCAACCGCTCGTTTTACTCAACTTTGGGTATGTTTCAAAGTACACTAAAACTTGGGGTATCAAATTGTTGCAGATATTTTGATGTAAGATTTCAACTTAGTATGATGCGCTCAAGAGGATTGATAGAAATTAATGAGCACAACTTTAGGGCGTACTAGCATCAGTATGCAAGACAGAATTACAAGAGTGGAGTTACGAAAGTAGACAGCGAAGGAAGCCGTTTTTTAATCGTTATTCTAAACACAGAGATTTATTCAGAGTTGAATAATAATTATTGAAATAATTCAGTGATTGTACAGGTGTTTGAAATACATCTTCCTCGGGAAAGTTGTGTTCGTAACTGAAATTTAAAACACCTTGATCGGTTTTCAGAGGTACTGCCATTCTAAGAATTTAGTTCGGTAGTCCAGATGTTTCAAAAACACCTTTCTCAATCAAGTTGTGTTCATAACTAAAATTTCAGACAACCTCGTGGGTTTTTGAAGCTCTCTTCATTTTAAGAAAAAATTCGATAGTTCAGGTGTTTAAAATACATCTTTCTTCAATCAATTTCCTCCGTCTACTTTAAAGGTGATACTGTGCGAATTGTGTGTTATTTAATTTTTTAAGATATAATTTAATTATTTTTGAATAATTTAAATTTCTGGCAACTTGCGGAAATCGAGCAAATTGACTCATTCCGGTTTTCAGAAGTCATATTGTGTTGTTTAAAATTAGTAAAGCCGATCTAAAGTATAAACACTTTTTTCAGAACATTCGAGAAGCTATGAAAATGCGAATATATGCGAATTGTACGAAATGATAATTGCGCGCGCAATCGAATAACGAAGCGGGGAGCATTGGGACCAAGGGATTCGAAAGCGCGAATAGCGAAGCTAAAGGATCGGAAAATTGACTCTCAGCTGGACGAGCTTGAAGGCTGGACGTCTTCCACGTCGTGAACCTCACAAACCTCTCCGACGCTTGCGAGGACTACTTAGATCGGGTAGATACATTCTGGCTTTTGTGGATATTTGTGAATGATAAAAATAAAAAGTGAAAAAAGGATTATTTGTGAAAATTAAAATTAGAATCCATTTCTGCAATTGTGAACAAAATTAAATTAATTCAACTTGGACGTGAGAAGCTCCATGACGCTTTCCGATTTTCTCAAAATGCGAGGAGATGGTTTCTTTTCAACCCATTAACCATTTGAGAGCTCAAAAACCTATCCTTCACATTTTGAATAAATCAGGGAAAGTTCCATGACACCAACCCAAGATGGTCTAACAGAAGGATTATTTGTGAAAATGAAGATTGAAATGCATTTTTACATTTGTGAACAAAATTAAACTAACTCAACTTGAACGGAAGAAGTTCCATGTATCTTTTTGATTTTCTCAAAATGCGAGGAGATGGTTTCTTTTCAACCCATCGACCATTTGGGAGCTCAAAAACCTATCCTTAACATTTGAAATAAATCAGGGAATGTTCCATGAAATCAATCCAAGATGGTCTAACACTTTCTGAGATAATTTGATACCTGAATGGTGAAACGACAATGTTAGACAGGTTTCAGGAATGTCAAATTAATTAAGAACAAAAATGTTGTTTAAGAGAATATAATAATTCATGGAATACAGTAAAATCGGGAAAGTCTTCGTCAATTCTGAGTCCGCTCCAGAGAATCCCACAAATTTGGAATTGAAATTGAAGAAGATGTTTAAAATCACTGAGCCAAAATGGAGTCTGAAATACTGGACTACATCATAGATTTCAGTACAAGGGACAGTTTCATCTCAGAGACATTTGTAATTGAAAACTGGTTTAAAATTAAAGGTTTGAGAATTGAAAGAAGCAAAGTCATTCATAGGATAAATAACGAAGTTCACGTTTTGCCTAGAGTTTCTTTTTTTTTGTAATTTTTAATCATTCAATTTTGCGTTTCAGGTTCATAACTCTGACAGGTATGGTACCAACGTGCATACTTGGTAGCGATCTCCTTGACAGAGTGTAGCAACAATCCTTGATTGTTGGCTTTATGAATGATTTCCCATTCACGAACGACTCTCAATGAGACAGACCAAAAAATTAAAACTTAATGAACCTTGATCAATTTACAAAAATTACTAATTTTATGAGAATTAAGAAAATAAGAGTAAAACTGAATCTGTGATTGACCCAAAATCAGCCCTCTAAATTGAAGAAACCTGATTTTAAATATTTCATGACTGCAAAAAAATAAAGTAATTCGAAAAAGTTAACCGTTTCATCATTACGAGCAAAACAAACATGTTACAGTTTTGGTCAATTTTATGTAACACAGGCACCAACTTATGGCATTAATTTCGGTCCCATACGGGAACATCTTTTGAGTTATCAATTCTGATGTCGAAAATCCGTCGAAGATAATAAGCAAAAAGCGCTTAGCAACATAAGCATACCTATTAAAGTTGCGGGGAAGTATTTCAAAAAAATGTTAGACTTACCCGAATCATGATATCTACTGGTTGTCGAGGGCGATAATTTCGAATCTGAAGTCAAAATTGAAGAAAAATGTCAAATCCAATATGGCGGACAAGTGTTTCAAAAAAAATATTATTAGGCTCACCCGGACTGTGGTCTCTATGGGGTTTCGAGGACGCTGATCCTGAATCTGAAATCAAAATTGAAAAAAAAACTAAAATAAAATACGGTGGAGAAGTATTTGAAGAAGATATTATTAGGCCTATTCGGACTGTCGTCTCTACGGGTTGCCGGAGGCGTTGGTTCCGAATCTCAAGTGAAAAAATGTGAGTGAAAAAAATATGCTCAGAGGTGCACATTTGTCTCAAATAAAATCAGATGAAATTCATACTCATTTTGGCTATATCTAGATAGAGTTTGGATAAAAATGATAATTGTGACAGAATGCGGACTGAATCAGACGAATGTTTATTAGCATAAACCTCAAAAATGTTTTTAAAACTGTAAAGTATAATACTATACTCACCAATGAAATTAAATAGCAAGAATAAGAGCAAAGTATAAACGATCCTCATCTTTTCCAATAAGAACAAAAACTATAGTTAACAGTGAAAATAATACGTGATAATACGTATTTGATTGCTTCATCAGAGTATAAGGTTACCTAATTAATTATATGGCCTTTCAATCTGTTCTGCTCGGACTATATATTATATTTAGAGATTGTGTTTGTGTTCGGATAGCGTTCAACCTAAAAGATGAGCATGATAGTGCTGTGATGGCTCGTTTATTATTTTAACTTGTGTTCAGTGTTTACTGATCTGTATGTATACAAGGAGTTTCTTTATGTAGAGGTTCAGGAGTGTACAAATCTCATCAAAAGATTTGATGAATAGCTGACAAAAACGTGATGGTGTTTTGGATCTGTCTGAGATGAAACTTTTGGACGAATTTCGCGCAAAGAACAACTTCAAAGAGATTTATTGGAATGGGTTGCAATATGCAAGTTTCAGGCTGAAAGCTTGAAAATTTATGTCTAAAATTTAGCATACGATATCTAAATAGTATTCTATTGTGCTCTATATCGCAGTTGTGGTGTCCTATAGCTTCATCTCCCAAGATTCCCTAAAATAGTCTCTCAATGCGTCTAGTATCCCGTCTGTATCATATAGCAAGTCGCCCTCAATATTTCTCAAGCTGACTAACTCTATACTTTTACCTTCCTTCACATTGGTCAACGCCCACTTATAAAACAGTATCTTGCTTCTTTTAAAGTCATTTTGAATTTTCTTCTTATTTCTGTTCTAATTTTATCTTCACTTTCCTTAACTATTAGTTTAACTTTCCTCTTGTTGTCTCTGTAATAATTTTCAGGTCTATCTCTCTCTTCGTCGCTCAGGCCTGTGATTTTCAATTTTGTTTCATTCACATCTTTCTTTTCTTGGACGGCTGTTTGAATTTCATCATTCTACTATGCATCACCAGACATTCTTCCTAAAACCACAGTACCACACTCTTCATTCGAACTCAAAACAATGACATCTCGAATCATAGTCGATGCGTCCTCTATATCTTTATTAATTATTAGCGCCTTCCAAGTTGCACTATTTATACGTTTGTTTATCTTTTTTTAAAATCTGTTCGCTCTTCCGGTTTCTGTAGATTCTCAATCTTGATTCAGATTTGTTTCATACTTTTGGTCCTCCTTCTTCCCCATCCCTGATCTAAATTTATTTTGGAGACTAGAAAGTAATGATGATCATTGCACCTCAACACCAGATGCACATGTGGATCATTTTATGCCTAAATCAAGTATTTGTAATGAATAAGCCCTTTTTTAAGCATACGCTAACAAACCTTTTCCCGTTTTCATTTTCTTGATTCCCCAAAATTACCTAGCACCATTTCTGTACCCTGACGTTGGACGACGACCCATTCGTTCATATTTCTAAGTAGAATGATTCTTTCACCATGATCGCAAGTACTTATAGTATCATATAAAGTGTCCCAGAAGGCGTTTTTCACTTCGCTCGGAACACCATCAATTGGGGTGTAGCACGCTATGATAAATAATCTTTTGATTCCTACTTTCATTTTAACTCACAAAAATCTAGGAGATTTAAATCTATTATCCCTGGCATGCTGACTTCCTCTCTCATTCATAATCAAGTTTCTAACTCCGCACTCCTTTTAAAATACGACGATATTGCATGTAGTCTATTTGTTGGCGTCCTTGAGACGCATTGATTGCACAAATTGAGAACCTTTCATGACCTACTATAATCTACCAATATCGTTCTAAACATTTTTAACAACATTATTTCCATTGTTTATAAGAGTATTTTTTATATTGAAAATATAACAGTACTGCATTTGTTATAATTGTTTGCGTCTTGGACACGCGTGGATTGATCTGCTGACAAAACTTTCGATGACCATTCTTGATTAATCAATAGCTACTTAGAAAGTTGAAAAAAAGTGACATTGTTTATATGAAGAAGACATTGGTTTTAATTTGGAATCTTATATTACTTTAAGTTAAAAAGTTGTTGATTGTAAAAGAACACATTTATTGCGATTTTGGTGGGCTCATTTCTTTTCTGAAAATAAGGTTTTCGTTGAGAGAGAAACATAAGCTTCAGAATTATTAAAGGTATTCATTTTTTCTGTTATGGAAAAATTCCCTCTTTTAGGAAGCAACCTCATTTGATAACTGTTAGAGAGCGAAATCCTCATAAAATGTGCACAAATAAATACATCCATAGTGAATACATCCATTAACCACTTAGCAGCGGTATTTTTAACTGCAAAAGATAAATTTACAATAAAAAATATATAATTTAAATTGTAAGTTAAAAAACGAATTGTCAACAATAAGTTGAACTTCCAACTGAAATCAAGTATATATATCCAATGAGACAAGTGAATTTTTATCAAAGTAGTTCAACTTTCAACCTACTTGTTCAATTTTCAATTAAGAAAAATGTGTTCCCAACTGAAAGTTAAACACTTAACTTTTCAGTTCAAAAAATTTATTTTCAATCCAAAAAGCAAACGAATCCTCAACAATATAGCTAGAGTTTCAACCAAAGTAATTAAGTTTCTGTCAAAATAGATCATTTTTCCACCAAAGGGTTGAATTTTCAACCAAAAACATGAGTTTTAATCCAAGAACTTGAATTTGTAACTAGATAAGATAAATTGTAAGCGAAAAATGGAACAGTTGCATATTCAGTTAATAAAATTAATTTTCAGCAAAAAAAAAAAGGATTTTCAACCAAATAATCCAATTTTCCATCAAAGAAATGAATTTTTAAATAAATATATGAATCCTCAAAAATAACCATGCATTTTCAACAATAGAATTCAACCAAATAGTTAAATACTCAAGCCATTAAACGTGATTTTTTTAAAGAAGTAGATTAATTTTCTATTAAAAGAGACAATTTTTGAACCAAATAGTTGCATTTTCAACCAAAGAGTAGAATTCTTAGGCAAACAAGATTAATTCCGTGTACCAACCATATACAAAGAAGATCTCTTAACCAAAAATAGTTGGGTTCTCTCATTGGGTTCAATTAATTCAGTTTGCATTTGAGCATGTATGTATGTATACCATTAAGCCATTTCCCTTTCGGGGTAGGCGTGACACTACCCGATTCAGGGAGTATTTCTAGGTATATAGTTTCTTATAGTAAATAACTACAAGTGTGCGCTCACCACACCCACGACGGGCCAACAGCTCGCAGTATTCCCGAACGGTCACCCATCGAAGTACTAACTGCGCCTAACACTGCTTAACTTCAGTGATCTAACGAGAATTGGTGTTCAGGTGTGTTTAATTCGTAAAACGTACTAAACTTTAATCGCAAAAGTTTGCTATCCATACAAAAATAAATCGTACTTATCTTACAGCTTGATTTTTTTCACCTAAAATTTAATTCAATTAGATATTTTGTGTAACATGTACATTAAAGCCCATGTTTGTCTTAAAACTAGACTCTTAGCCTATCGTTTTTGTGTTCTTTGCAATTGTTTTACAAATTTTATTTCAAAATAAGAAAAGCTATTTGAAAACCACCTATAGATGTAGAAGTTATAATTTTTTTGGATAATTATGATATGCAATTCAAAGCGTTCTCTACCTCGAAGAATGTTCTGAAGATCTTCAAAAAATTCTTCGAGGAAATCTCAGGAAAATTTCTTGCGAAATTTTCAGGCCGGGTCACCCACATTTCAGTGAATTATCAGTCTCTATTTGAATGATTTCGTCCCTAGAGATTGTCTGGAAGATTTGGGTTCTTTTTTAAATTCCCAATATTCTCATCAATGAAGAGGTATTGGTTTTATGTGAAAAATGACTCTTGCGGATTCCATCAAATGTCAAAATTTTGAGGCCGCATGAGGGAAAAAATTGTTTCCACGTAGATGTCTGTCTTTTGTCCTTGTTGTCGTCGTCTGTGAAAATTTCAAAAAGTGAAGAGCATTTTCAAAATTAGTTAGAAAATTTTTTAGAATTATTAGAATTATAAATTATTGGAGTTATATCATTTTCAAAATGTAAAGAATCAAACGAAACTGAAAATTTTAAGCCGAACAACGCACGATATGAAAAATAGTCTATGGAATGAAAACTTTGCTGTTTGAAAGCCCTACAAGATGGTCGTAACAAATTTTTGAATTAAAAAAATACGAAAATTCAAATTTTGATCCCACAAAAAATAATCAAAAATAAAGAATTCCAGTTTCTGGTCAGACTATGCTGTTAATTACTTTTTTATAGGAAACGTAGTTTTTGGTTTATTCGTAAAAAGTAACATTCGAAATAAAAAACATGAAAGTTTTTGAAAAACGACACAAGGTACGGGAAAAATTGATGGGCAACAGTTTTTCACCCAAAAAAGGATCTACAAATTTGTTATTATTAATTTTCGGATAGGTCGAGTTGATTTATTTTCATTCATAAACCATGAGATAAAAAATAAAAAAATTGAATTTGTAGTAAAACGACACTAGAGACGAAAAAAATGACGAGACAAAAGTTGTTCAGCAAAAAAGATCTACGTTATAAACTCTTCTTATAAAAATTGTTCAAAATAAAAAAGTTAACTTCTTGGGAAAAGAACTAAACTATATTGTAATTAATAAATTATTTGAATTAGATAAAATTATAATAAATTAGATTATTATAATTATAATATAATAAATTATAATATATTATATATAATAATAATTATAAGATTATAATAAGATAAATTATATTATAATCATAAGGTCTAAATTATATCTAAAATTTTTTTCATTACTTCACGCTAGGATGTGTGTTTTTAGTTTGAATCGTCAAAAATAACATAAAAAATAAGCAAATTAAATGTATGGAAAAGCGACCAAGTTGCAATAGAATTTACAATAACAACATTTTTTTCATAAGCTGCACACTTTTTCTTAATTATTATAATATTAATATAATATAATAATATGATATATATAATATTAATATATACATAATATATATAATAATATAATAATTATGAAAAAAAGACAATGAAAATACGTATGCTTCAATACCAATGCATATTATGCATGAGAGAATAAAGATTAAAAAATAAAATATAATGCAACATAAGAGACAAATACTAAAGTAATCATTAAAAATGAACTACTTTATTTTGCAATATCTGAATAAGCACCGAGGTGCAGAAATGAATATAATATAACTTTGATATGATAGAGTTGAACATAAAGTAGAAAAGTTGGTATTGTCGACTACATCGAGTGCGAAGGATGAGATACGTAATGAGAATGTATTTGTTGAAGCCAAAGGAGCTTTAACAAAAGAGAACTCACAATTATAAAATTACAGTTGGCGATGCTTTTGACTGTTAACTTAAGAGGTGTTTGCACAAATGTGGGGTAAATACAAATACCGAGCGCCAAGCGAGAAATTAATATATTATCGAGCGCTAAGCCCAAAAACCAACAGTCGCACGCCCTAGGTGCGCCAAAACTTGTGAGCGAAGCGAGCCGCGGTAGCAGCGCGCGATGAGAATATGCGCAGCAGCGAGGGGTAAACCACACCAAAATCAGCGAGATAAAGTTCAGTGTTATATGGACGTTGTGCTCTGATTTTTCGATATCGGTGATGGTAAAGTTACTAAAATAAGAAATCTGTCTTATGAGCCTGTTTGAATAACATCAACGCAAGCTTCTCGGGTGATTTTTTCCTTACAAGCACAAATGAATAGTAAGTAGTAGTATCCCTGTAAGTGGGAAGTGGGACGAGCGACGTCCAAGAATTCGTTAATTCTTGCCAAAAATGAAAACTCGTATGAGATGTCAAAATATAACATAGGGGAGTGGGTAAAACATGTGATAGCTGAAACAGCTCTGCGCATGTGTACGAGCCAGCATACGAGTTTTCATTCCTAGCAAGCATTAACGAATTCTTGGGCGTCGCTTGTCCCACCTCTGCTCACCAAACAAATAGGGTGATACCACTCCTTACTATTCTTTCGTGCTTACAAGCTAAGAACCGTTCCTTACAGGTTCGTTGATGCCACGATTTTGACGCCAAGGGAGCGTTAACATATTATGGAACGTTATTTTTGAACTCCCCCCCCCCCCCTTCTACTTGTAACATACCATAATATTTCTTTCGGAACCTCTTTCCCCTTGCCGTAATTACGTAACATTTTTTTAATTATGTTTATAAACATAATAGACGTTTTCTAAATGACAACAAGGCGTTTCAAGATGAAGTGCTGATAACACCAGTTCCCGTTAGATCACTGAAGTTAAGCAGTGTTGGACGCGGTTAGTACTTGGATGGGTGACCGCTCGGGAATAATACTACTGCGTTGCTGTTAGCGGTCGTGGGTGTGGTGAGCCCACACTTGTAGTTCTTTACTACAAGAAACTATCCACCAAGAAACACTACCCGAATCGGGTAGTGTCACGCCTACCCCTAGAGGCTCGCCGAAAGGGAAATGGCTTAATGGTATATATATACTGAAGGCTTGTTAAGTATTTTTTTAGTCACACAAATATTGAAATTATTCACAAGAAAAGAAGCATCATTAGTTTGTTTTTAAGTTTATATAAATTTGGATAATATTCTTGAATAATTTAGAAAAGATTTCTGAATCTTGAAAACCTCTCAAATTCCTCAAAATATTTTTAGCTAACTTGAATTTTTCTTGAAATTTTGAGAAATCATTCAAAATGTAAATAATTGCTTTAAAATCTTTCAAATTTTCCTAGGAATTTTAAGAAAATTCGTTTATTCACTTAAAATCTTTTAAAATTCTTTCACACCTTCTAAAGTCTTGGTTTGAAATCTCAAAGAAGATCTGAATTTTGAACAATCTTTCACAGCTTGAAATTCTTTTTCAATCTCTTAAAATCCTGTAAATATTTATTGAATTTAATTGATTTATATTTTATTTTTTATTCATATCAAATTGAAACATTTTTCTTTTAAATCTTCTACTTTCTTTCGAAATTTGAGGAATTCTTTTGAAATCAAAATTCCTAAAATATCTTATCAGTTTTTATTATTTTTGAATCGTTTCAAAACGGCAGGGAATTAATCTTCTTGGTAACTGATTCTCCAATCTGGCTTGAAATTTTATTTTTTATTAAGGATTAATTTTCTTAACTGAAAACTTAACTATTCAATGTTTGGTTGAGCATCAATCTTCTTCAGTTGAAAATTCATCTATTTGTTAGAAAATTTTCTTATTTTGTTGGAACTTTGTATTTTGTGGTAGAATGTCAATCTTTTTAGTGACTAATTCACTTTTTGCTTGAAAATTCAACTATTAGGTTAAAAATTCAATTAAAAAATAAAATATTAGGTTAAAAATTCACGTATTTGGTTAGAATTATTCTTTTCTGGTACAAAAATAATCGTTTTGGTGAAAAATTAATTTATTTCGTTGAAAATTAGTTTTTCTTCATTGAAAATTACTTTTTATAATTAAAATTCAATTAAAGTTTTTATAGAAATCTTTTTTCATATACATTTAATCTTTTTGTTTGAAAATTTGTTTGTTTGTTTGAAAATTTAACTTTTTCGTTGAAAATTCATCTATTTTGTTAAAAAAAATGTTCTTTTTTGGTGAAAAATCAACCTCTTCGGTTGAAAATTCATGAATTTATTTGAAAATTACTCACTTTTTTAATGAAAGATTTAAATAGAGTTTTTGTCGAAATTCCTTTTTCATAGACATTTAATCTTTTTGTTAGAAAATTTATTTGTTTGGTTGAAAATTCAACTTTTCCGTTGAAAATTTAGTTTGTTTACTTAAAAACTTTTTTCTTCAACTGATAATTAAACTATTTCATTCTTCGGTGAAAATTAAATTTTTTTAGTTCAAAATTCATCTATTTTTTAAAAAAAAATTTCCTTTATTGGTACAAAATTAACCTTTTTGGTATGTATGTAGTTGGTTGAAAATTATTCTCTTCTGGTAGAAAATTAATCTTTTTGGTTAAAATTTCATTGCTTTGGTTGAAAATTGGTTATTTTATTGAAAATTTAACTATTTTGTTGAGAAATTATTTCATTTGCCTAAAAACTTATTTTCCTGTTTGAAAATTCAACCATTCTATTTATTGTTAAAAATTGATCTTTTTTTTAGTTAAAAATTCATCTATTTTCTTGAAAATGTGTCTTTTTTGATAGAAAATTCATCTTCTGGGTTGAAAATTAAACTATTCGATTACATATTCATTTTTTTCATTGTAGATGTATAATTTCAGTTAAATGTTCATTTTTTGGTTAAAAATTTAACAAATTTGGTTGAAAATTCTTTTTTTTTACTAAAAATGTTGTCTTTTTGAGTAGAATTGAACTTTTTTGTTGTTGTTTAATTTGTCTTTATGACTTTAAAACTCAACATTTTGGATGAGATTTTTTTTCTGTGTTGATTGAGCAATCTTTCTTGGTTAAAATTTCAACTCTTATGTCGAAAATTTGTAATTTTTGGTTTAGCAGGTTTTTTTTATTGAAAATGAAAATATTTTTGGTGGAAATATCAACTTTTACACTTTGTGTTCATAAATAATTTTTTTTTATCAAAGATTCAAAAGTTTGATTGAACATTTGACTATTTTGTTGAAAATTCCCTTTTCCTTGATTGAAAATCAATTTTTTTAACTGACACCGCGTTAAGCAGAATAAAGCTAAGCTTATTTTAACACTGTCTACAGATTTTTTATTTTGAAAAATTATGATTTTGGAGTGCTTTACCCCTCGCCAGGCAGCGGGCACATTTTTTCTAAATTGAATCAGTAGGTTAGCTTGAGAGAATCCTCGCTTACAGTCACTATCTTAAAATATATCTCTATCACACGTTGGGGACCTACTGGACATCCCTTAACTTCGTCTGTGGATAAGTTCTCAACCATGCCGCTTCCTATGTTTATTTTCGCCCGGTGCTTTCTTCCACGTTTATTATATATTCCACTAAGAAGACCACTAGTCTCCAATATTGCAAAAATGTCACCATTGGATGTTGCTAATACAATTTGTTCTGTGATTGGCATCGGCGAATAGGCTTTTCTTTTTTCTAGCTGAAGTGGTGAATCGGGACGAAAAGTGTATCTTCGAAATTCGAACCGCTGGTGCTCATTATTACGGGGAATAAGCCGAAAAAATCCAATATTTTCAAGTTCATATACACGTCCACGTACAAATAACTGATAATCAGTAGTTCTGACAAGAGAAGGCCTGGCAGGAGGAACACTGGAAGGAGATGATGGCCTGGCAAGGGGAGACCTGGACCTGGCACGTAGAGGAGAATGAGGCTCGAGCCTGGAAGGAGTTCGATGTATGCGAGGAGAAGAAGGTATGTGTGAACTTATTTCTGCGAGAAGAAATAGAGGATTCCCTGTAAAAAAAATCCCAATTGAAATTAATTAGAAATGTTGAAATAACGATTCACAATTGGAAGCAACAGGAACCAACAGTCAGTACCAAAAAGTTCGAACAATTACTCGTGTTTTGTGCATACTTTGATATAACAACTTGAATGTAAATGAACATTCGGCGTACTTTGGAATTACTTTCACATATATATATATATATATAGCTCTATGAGCAGAAAATTTTGTTTTCAAATATAAAAAACGTAGGTTCAGGGTTCAGAAGAATTATTTGAAAAGAGCCAAATGAAAAGGCACAGAGAAACCACTTGGAATGTTCACCTCAACGGCCACATGGTTAAAAAAATTTTATTTCAATATAAAATTTTCACCATTTTTTTTAGTCAGAATTTTCTTCTCATTTTTTAGAATATTGTCTCATTGCGGTTTACATGACCTAGATTTTGTGAATTAAAATTTGTAAAGCTGTTCTGAAGAAAAAATACGTCCCAAAAAAATTAGATTTGAATGTAAATGTTTTGGGAAATTTCATGTCATATAGGTCCGACTAATGGCATAATTTGGGTCCCATACGGGAACAGTTTTTGAATTATCAATTTTATTGTCAAAAATCCGTGGAAGATAATAAGAAAAAAACGCTTAGCAATATGAACGTACCTATGAACGTTCCGAAGAAGTATTTCAAATAAATATATGACTTACCCGAATCGTGATATCTACTGCTTGTCGAGGGCGATAATTCCGAATCTGAAGTCAAAATTGAAAAAAATGTCAAATTCAATATGGCGGACAAATATTTCGAAAAAATATTATCAGACTTACCCAGACTGTGGTCACTACGGGTATTTGAGGATGCTGATGCCGAACCTGAAGTCAAAATTAAAAAAAAAAGTCAAATCTAGTGTGGCGGACTACAGTGAGAAAAGTAAATTAGACATGGTTTTTTTTGCACGTCATTTTCAATAATAATATTATTCTGTGCATTGGTGACAAGTGAGTAATTTTCAATAACCAGGGATGTATAACCAGGATCATGATTCCTAGTATAAGTTACTGATTTTATTATTTATTTTGTTGAGAACTAAGTTTCATCAACAAGTACAATAATGCACTATTGACATTGTTATAATCATTCATGAACTTCATTCATAAAATTTTTATTTATAACAATTATGGTGCATTCTAGACATTTGTCAGTATAATTACAGTGGACTGTTAAAAAACGTCGATGGATTTTAAAATGAAAAAGATATGTATTTCTTTATAGCATATTTAATAAAGTAATGGAAACTGAAACACGATAACATCATCAGGAGAGCTAAGGAAAGAATAGAAGTTAAACAAGAGAAGAGCAAGAAACGTTCAAATGAGAATATAGTGAAACGCCATCCAGATTAGAAAATAGGAGATCAAGTCAAATAGAAAAATAACACAAAACAGAATAAATTAGAGCCAAGTTGGAAAATCCAGGAATTGTTACAGGAATTACAACGAATAATGATTTGAAAATGAAATTTGAAGGCAAAACTTTTGAACTTCATATTGATTAAGTGATGCCATTTCGTGATAAAGAAAAATAATGATTCTGTTACTATGGATGCTGATAACGACAACACAAGCGAACTACGTCCTTCAAGAAATTTATGGAAACATTCACATGGAGGAAATTAGTAAAGCTTACTTATATCATTAGGATTGGAAACTAATTATAGGAATAAATTTTGCCATTTCCGAAAGTAGATTCCAAGCCATAGAACAAATAATTGATTTGATAGAAAAGACATGCGAAAATGAATGTACAGCGAAAAATGAAATAAGATTAATAAAACATAGACGTAGTAGATCAATAAACAAAATTACAATTTTACACAAGTGACTTAGAAAACAAAGAAATGAAAGAGGATTATCTAATTTTATATGTATATTTCTAAGAACTTTTTTGGATCAATAATGGTAGATACGGAATCATAAATCCGCAAATTTTAACAACTGAAATCTTGAAAAATACTTCAGAAGAATTTGAAATACAACATGGAACAAAGTACCATTTCGAGAAAGACTACTAAACATTTCTCGATATAAATTCAATCTCAATAGCAGTAGTAAACCCCTTCTTGAGCAACATGATTAATGTTCCGATTATTGAAAGCGAGGAAGGATCCATAGAAAGAATAATCCCAATCCCAACCAACTTTGGCAAAATATTCCCTTCCCTAATTTACGATCATGACTTAATAATAAATTGAATTCGATGACAGTTACATACCAACAGACAAGGAAAATATTAGAAAGTATAAAAAATTAAGCAGACACTCAATATGTAAAAGGAATCAGCCTAATTTAAGAATTTATGAAAAGAATACTTGCGAAGCAAGTTTACTAAGGAGATATGTGGAAACAGCATGTTCTCAATCTCCTGCTTTGCTCCATAAAGAAACATGCATACCAAAAGGTTCGAGCGAAATTACTTCAAGATGGTTACAGAGCTGTGGGTATGTAGCGATAGGATCAGCAATTATATATCCCTTTTTGAATGTAGACTATTCATATACATAACTAAATGCATACCAAGGAAAGTTATTCCTTTTTGTATTGAAAATAGAGTAGAAAATCAGCCTTATGTTTTAACTTATGCAGCAGTTGCAGAAACAGTACAACCACGAACATCTCTATTACCACCATTGAATACGAATAGGGGTTCATTTGTAAGATTGAAGAATTTCGAGAACGAAATGAAGTTTAAAGAGGGGGGTGTTACGTAACCTGCTTATAAGTGATATAATAATAATGATACATATATAATACAATAATACATGTTCCAAATTAGTGTTTGTTATCTAAAGCATTTGTTTAACTCTCTCATTATACCCCTCTTACCGAATCTAAGCAAGAGTAGGAACTTCCTACACTCCCTTCCTCATAATTGCGTAATATTTGCTTGACGTGTGACTCCCTGGCCACGTCATGAAAAAATCTGACAATCGGAAGCATGTAATTTCAGAGATATTTTGCACTTTGACAATTTTTTTGAGATAAAAAAAATGAATGAACAGAATAAGTAATGTATAAATTTCATCAGGTACAGTTGGGAGTCTACCATCTGTGTACGGGCACAGATGGGATACTCCCAGCTGTACACCTCGAAATTCAGAGGTGTACAGTTGTTTGAAATAATATCAGATTGAATTCATACTTATTTTGGCTAAATCCAGATAGAGTTTGAATAAAAAAGGGTAATTGTGATAGAATACGGATCAAATCGGATGAATTGTTATTTGCTGAAACCTTAAAAATGTTTCAAAAACTGTATATTATGATACTATACTCACCAATGAAATTAAATACGAAGTATAAGAGCAATGTATAAAAGATCCTCATCTTTTCCAATGAGAACCAAAACTATAGTTCACAGTTTAAGTAATACGCATTTGATTATTTTATCAGACTAGAAAGTTGTTACCTAATGAATTGTACGGCCCTCAAGTCTGTTTCGCTCAGACTATATTTTATATTTAGAGATTGTGTTTGTGTTTGGATTGCGTTCAACCTGAAAGATGATCATGATAGTGTAGTGATGGCTTGTTTATCATTTGAAATTTATGTTTAGCGTTTATCAACTTAACTTGTGTTGAGCGTTTATTGATCTACATGTATACAAGGAGTTTCATTGTGCAGAGGTTGAAAGTGTACAAACCTAATCAAAAGATTTGATGAATGGTTAAAAAAACGTAATGGTGTTTTGGATCTGGCTGAGATGAAACTTTTGGAAGAATTTCGCGGACAAGAACTACTTTAAGGGGATTCTTTAGTGTTACGTTCCGCGACTTCTATTATAATTATTATTATTATTATTCAGAACAAATGGATTTCTATTGTAGAACATTCATATGCACTCAGAGAAAAAGTTGTCTCGAAACAACAGCATCGTCTTGACTGTTTTCTTTCGAACTACGCTAAAATCTGTTTAACATGAACGGAATTATTTGACTGCAAGATTACGTGAAGTTTTGTTGCGAAAGAATAATGTTTGCTGCAGGAAGATTCTTTTTGAGACAAGTTAAAATCCCCTTAACCTTCAATTTAACAGGAACTTCCATTTGTAAGAAGAAACATCCTTCTGACGCAGGACGTTTTTCCGAGTGTTCAATAAATAAACATATAAGTTCAAAGGTAAGTTGGACGATGGTCGTGGGGGTTAAGGCGTAGGCTTTGGACCCATTCCTTCGGCTTGCGGGTTCGATTCCCGCCTCGCACTCTGGAAGAGCCTCGGTGGCCCATGCGGTGAAAACTTGCCTAGCAATGGAGTTGTTCATCTCCGGATAGTCGTGGGACCGGTACCTCTAGAGAAAAAGGTTCTCCAAGTACTTGAGGCCGTTTCTCTTGTTGGTTCGGAACCCACCTTAAACTGTAGTTCCCTCTCCCACCACCAAGAAAGTGTGTGAGGGGTGTGTGAAGGAATAGGAAAGAGATACAAGAAAAATGTAAACCCTTAGGGGACACATTAGAAGCTAATAAATAAAAAGTTGAAAGGTCATACTTAAATATTGTAAAAACTTATATGAAATCCAATACACAATTTTAAGGTCCAAATTTGAAAAGAATGACACAATAGCCTAAATACTACCCGTCATTTTTGGCTTCACTATCACTATGAAGACGCACACCAGTTGTGGGAACATTAAGCAATCACCAGGGTAACGCAAACCGACTTTATTCTCAAATCTCCTATACCTACAAATACTGGAAGCTGCACGACATGTCTGTATCATTCTTACGTCTTTATCATGCATTCTAGGAACTAAAATCTGAATCCTCGAAAAGCCAATCATCTGTAATAATCAACATAAGAATTGTAAGCAGACGTCCAGTACGAAAAGAAGTCTTAGAATTATTCTATATTTAGAAATAGCGCTATGGGAACAAACAGAAAGTTGGATTTCACGAATCTAAACCTATTCATTATTACGCCTGAATATTATAATCATGGGAATATTCATAATCGCCATATGTGATATCACTACATCTAAAACTCCATTCCTCTCGATATCTGAAAAGGGATACAGTGCATTAGGACCAGTGCGCAATTAACCAAATATGGGCATCTGTAATAATACTCTATTCTTATTGGATATATAGACTTTTCTCACTATTCCACATGGACTATGGACGCTCACTGGAATATAGGGCTATACCTACTTTAATATCTCTTCTCCATATGTGGATCTAAAGAAGGGCAACGTGTCTGAATACGGCCGATCACGAACAAGAAATCAGTTAAAGTGAAAGTTAAAAGTTAAGATCCAGTTAAAAGTTCATTAGTCTTTGTCAGTCTTCACTATCTCCAGCCAACGCCCAGATTACAAGCTTGCCTACAGAAAAACCGTCGATATTAAATCCGGACCTAAGAGACGGCCCGTCAACATAATACTATCAGAAATCTGCCGTTCTGATGAAGAAACTGTACAACTGCAGTTTGACATAAGGGTCACCTTCGTCTTACGGCGTAAAAGTAAACAGGCCTTACGTTTAACTGTAGATGTTATGTTTCTTCATCAGGACGGCAGAAATCTCAGTATATCTTAAACTTTTGAAAAGTTAGCATCGGTGCAGAAATAATAAAATCTCAGTTACATCGACAAACAAAAGAAGACTTGTCACAAACGGAAGGACGGACACAGGCAAAAGGGTTGACTTGCCATCTCAACCCACTGACCAATATTCTCAGCATCAGCCACCCGCTGTACTTCCACGCCCAGGGTCTCGAGAGTAGATAGCAGAGGCACGTTCTACTCAAATCGAATAGAAAGAGTGGAAACTTTTCATAGATTTCTAAGTATTAAGTTATTTGACACCTCTTTACGACCTTTTCTATCATATACTTGTTTAGTTGGTCATCCCTATTTAAGGTGGACTTAAACCAAACAAGAAGATTTCATCCGGAGCTTGTTCAAGAAAGACAATTCAGCTGTATTGTAATGTTTTCTCATCCAATCTTCCAACCCTAACTTTTTAAATTATTTCATTCAATTATTTTATCCATTTTCAATTATTTAAGTAAATCTCAATTAACTTGTAAAACTCAAATTCATGTGTAATAATTTTATATCTAGAATCTTGGTAGTTATCCTCGTCCCAGTTTTCTAGTTTATTTTAAATTAGAATCTGAATCGAATAACCATCTTTAATAAAAAATAAGATATAATGTAAGTTGCATCTCTTGGGACGCAACATTATTTTAATTTTAGAAATTTGAATAATTTTTTTACATTTGATGGAATTCATAAATGCTGGAAATTTTGGTGAGGGCCTTGATTAACCCAAAATGCGTGCTAACGGATGTGGTGTCTTTTATCATTTTCGTATAAAGTCACATTTTACTCCTGAAAAGTAGAACTTGAGTCCCGCTTCATACGAATGGAAAAGGGCTGAAATCATGCATGGCTTCCAAAAATTAGTTTTTTTTTCCAAAATTTTCTTGTCAGAATGCTTGACTCATCACATTATATTTAAGGACACGGCTGACCAAAGGAGGTCACTACTACTTGATAATGCGCCGCTCGCGAGGTGGTGCTAATGACATTTTTATTCCATAACTCACACAATTTTGACGTCCAAACGTCAAAAGTCGGTTTCCGAATGCGACCAGACAACATCCAAACAATTGGTGAAAGAATTTTCGGAACAATTTCTTATTTTTTGTGAAGCGTGAAGTTAACACTCCTATGTTGAAAACTCAATACTTTTGTGAGTTTTTCCGTCCAAATAAAAAAAAATTTCACAATATTAGTTGAAGCAGACTCAATAAAAAGGAAATCTGAAAATAATCTGAAAACAAAACTTCTAAAGCAAAAATTTTAATAGAGGTAAATGAACTTTCATAAAATTGGATATTCTTTAGAAATTATGTATGAAAAAAATCCTGGCCAAAAAATGGTTTAGCTTGAATAAACTGATAGAGAGCCTCATCTTTTTATTCTCTTCATATTTTTGACAGTTCCTGCTTACGGGCATAAGAAAGGCACCCTACCAGTTTTATGAGGGCTTAAGCATTTTAGAGACCATGATGTGGAAAAGCATGTTTCTTTTAAAGACAAGGTTTGATTTTTTCGCGTAAACGATGCAAAAATTTCAATTTTTAAATAATTTTTTCTTCTCAAATTGAAGCAGTAGCTTACCAAGAATGAAACACACGAGAACAAGTTTTCGGAATCAGTTGAACTAGAAAATAAAAATTTGTTCACTGAACTGTGAAATAATTATTCGTTATATTAAAAGTCGACAGAAGGGATCATCTCTTGGGCCAACAATTGTATCAACAGTGAAAAAAAATTTCTAGATCACCAACAATTTTGCAAGATGATTTACAGAGCCTCAAAAATTTACTGTAGCCTAAAGAGTTATATAAAATACAAAATAATATTTTTCATTGCTCATTCCCACCTTGATATTTATTTTAATTTAATTTTAATGCTTACGTAAGTCATTTTTAAAAGTTTGTTCTCAAAAATCATAAAAGTGTAAAATAATATAAGTGTCAGAATGATTTGTATCTGGATAAATTATTCCATGGTGAAAAGAAAGAAATCATTACTTCACAGTTTAGTAAACAAATTTTAATTTTTCAAAATCATTTGAGGATTACTTGCAATTATAAAAAATTGATAGAATTTGTTTTCAAAATTCAGTATTTTTGGAACAAGAGTAGGTATTGTGGATTTTCTCTGTTTACTCAACATGGAAATTCTTACTCTACCAATTGAATCACAAAAAATTAAAAAAACTTTGAAAAATTACCAAAAGGCGGCTATTTTTCTGGAATTCTGGAAAGTGAATTTTCTCAAAAACCTCACTTTGGAATTTTTTATTCAGAAATAGTTGACAACATGATATAAATATCTTGTGTGTTTCATTCTTGGTAAACCACTGTTTCAATTTAAAAAAATCGTATTTTTTCATTTTTTTCGAGAACAACGGAAGTTTCGAAAAATGTTCATTCAAGAGATTACATATATAGAAAAGTACTACAAAAAATACATCTTGCAAATTTTGCATCGTTCACGGAAAAGAATAAAACATCATATTAAATAAAAATTTCAATCCCGGAATCTGAAATGGTTAAGACCCCATAACACTCATAGGGTGCCTTTCTTATACACATAAGGAGAAACAAAACAAGCAAAAAATATGAAAAAATAAATAAATAAAAAGATGAGGCTGTCCAGAAAATGTTTTTTTTTCACTGAATTTTGAAAACATGAGACGAAGATTTTCAGGAAAACCTCACATTCTTCATTCCTTCCAATATTAAAAAAAAGTTTATAATGGAAAAAATAAAAGCATTCTATCAGTTTAATGCAGGCTGAACCATTTTTTTAACCAGTATTTTTCAAAACATAATTTCAAAAGATTTGGAAGGATTCGATGAGACTTGTAAGGATTTAGGATGTTTTAGAAGATTCTAAGGGCTTCCGACGAATTTCAAGAAATTCTAGAAGATTTTCTAGAATTTTTGAAGATATTGTTTTGGATCGTAAAAAAATATCCATATAAACAAAGTTTTTTTTCATAATTTTGGAAATCATTTCTATCTTGGAAATCATTCATTCAACATTTTTCAGGTTTATCGCGCTTTGAACTATTTGCTAAATACATCCTTAATTTAAAGATCTACTTTTCTGGATTTGAGCCTGATTAAACAGGAAATAAAAATATCTATAACCTTTAGCGAAGGGCTTCGATGTTCTTAGTTGTTGTTAAAATATAAACTTGAATGATTGGATGAAGAAATTGATAAAATTTCATAATTTCGTTTTGTATCACATTTTAATAGAGGTTATTATGATCGCAATCATTCTTTAAAAAGTTAAGGTTATTTCAGGTCACGTTTCACTTATCGAAAAATAAAATAAAACTCATGACGAATATTGAATAATTAAAAATATGTATTAGAAATAAAAAATTGTGAGAAATTAAGATTTAGACACTTTGAGATCCTTCTGAATTCTTTTAACGTCCACGAAATCTTATAAATTCCTCTGAATTCCCTGATATATCTGACTTTCTGTAAATTCTTTGAACTTTCTAAATTCCTTGAATTTGTCTGAATTTATTTTATTATTTTGAACTTCATGGAATTCCCTGAATTATTAAATTCGTGGCATATCCTAAATTCTAAAAATTCCGTGAGTTCCAAGTCCTTTAAATTAATGCGAAGAATTTAAGGGAATTCAGAAGAATCAGAAGAATTCAGGGATTTCAGACCATCCAGAAAATTATTTAAACTCCGGAAAAATAGAAAATTCCAGAATTTCGGAAAATTCGAGGAATTTAGAGATTCTTTGAAGGTTATAGAATTAAAGGAATTCCGATCTTCATAGTATGAAATAAGATTCTTGCCAATGGATTTTCTCTTCTATGTCGTAATATATTTAGTATGCTGATTCAACGTTATCTTTGCCAAAGCTTCGTTTACACAAATTAAACACTTTTTAAGATAGAGCAATTCAAACCGAAACCATTTCGATTTTCTAATATATGTGCCACATGTAACAATTCATCTTGAACAATCTCAAGCAGATAACGTTTTAAAATTTTGGAATTATAAAATATTCAATATTGATAAATCGTAAGTCAACGTGCTTTCGAGTCTAACATATGTTAATTCAAAAGGGTTCAATAAGTGCGTATGTTGAATGTTAGCTAGACATAAAAACATTTAAAGTTCGGAATATGTAATATTTCATATTCACATAGAGATTTAAATTATACTGAGTACACCTAGCACCAAATTTTAGAAGAATCACGATGGGAAGAAGTAGGGTTCTGATGAGGTTCTTCATGTTTTCACGTAGACTTCATAATCTTATATATAAAATCATATAAAAAAGTGCTACATATAGCACTGAATATGTTCCAAATTTCGAGGTCCTCGTTCATAAAATCTACCTGAAAATATGAAGAACCTAATCAGCACTCTGCTTCTTCCCATCGTGATTTTTCTAAAATTTGGTGATAAGTGTTCTCAGTATAATGTAAATCATGAGTATATATATACTCCTTACTATCAGTGAATATTACCCAGAAAACCTACGGAACTATGCAAATTTCCAATGCCTGGGTGCCACGTGGAAGAAGCATGTCGATAGCTTTCAAGTCAGAACAAACATTCAGAACTACGAATATCAACAAATAGACTTTGTACGCCGTCCTTCTACTAATAAAATAGCTAGCTTTCGTATCTGAAGTGAAAATTACTATCAGTACAATCAACCGAATGAATTTTCAACAATTTTTTCAATGAAATAAATTATAAAAGTTATATTTCTTTCAGAATTACGATTAAAAATCCAGATATTTTATCATGAAAAATTGTCTTTTGGTCTAATGCTCGATTTAGGGCACCAATATTGATGAAATTAATATTCCGCCTGAAATGGAATAGCGGAATTTCAGTTAAAAAATAAATATTCTGTTGAAAAAATGATTTCTCAGGAAAAAAGTAAAATTTTTAACCAAAGAGATGAATTTTATACTGCAATAAAGAATCTACAAACAAAAAAATACTACTTTCAAACAAAATTGTGGAACTTTCTACGAAGCAGATTAATTTTCAACCAAAAAAGATGAATTCTTAACAAAAGTCTTTAACCAAGAAGAAGAATTCTCGATAAAACAGTTAACTTTTCGAGCAGAAGGGATACTTTTCAACAAACTTGTTTATTTTCTATAAAAAAGTTAATTTTCAATCAAAAAATCGAATTTCCTAACAAACTAGTTGAATTTTTAACCTAAAAGACGATTTTTCTACAAAAGAGTTATTACATTAACAAAAACAAGAAAAATTCTTTCATAAAATTGTTGGATTTTCTACAAAAAGATTAATTTGCAATCAAATAATTTAATTTTTAGCCAAAGGCTTTTTAAACGAGAAGATTGATGTTCTACCAAAAATAAAATATTGACATTTTTAGTGTAGAAAATTAATTTTTTACAAAAGAAATAGACTATTCAATAAGATAGTCAAATTTTCATTGGGGAGATGAATTTTCAACTAAAATAAAGAATCTTCCAATGGAATAATTACATCTACAGTTGAAAAATAAATTTTCAAACAAGAAAAAAACGATTTGTCAAGAAAATAGTGAGATTCTCAACCAAGGAAATAAATTGTAAACTGAAATCAAAACATGAATTTTGAGCAAAGTAGTTCGACTTTTAATCAGGTAGTTAAATTTTCAACCAAAAAGAATAATTTTTCACAAGAAACGACAAATTGTTAACGAACTACATCAATTGTCAGTCAGCTATTTGAAGTTTTAACTCAAAAAAAATTTACATTCAGTTAAAAAATTTAATTTTTCACAATTTAGTTACACATTCATGCAGGCTTTCTCAAGTTTTATATCGAAATTATGAAAAATAATAATGATAAAGTTGCAGCTCCAATGCGTTCGAAAAATGTAAAGGTTTCGTTCTTGTTTATTTTTTTTATGAAGACAATATAATCTCACACATAACCTTAAATTCTCAAACCTTGCACTATTTCTACAATATGTAATGCTTTTTCTTCTAAAATATCCAGTTCTGTGAAAAACCAAAATACTTTTTTAAAAACCCCCTAATACTTCAAAATTGTTAGCTATTCTCAATACTTGATGATTTTTCTTTTACAATAAGTAATTTCGTGAAGAAACACAAACATAACCTCAAATTCTGAAAAACTCTCAGCTACCCGCCCATGTGAAGGCAGATGTTGTTAATGAAAATCAATTCATTTGAATAAGACATTTTGAGATGCAAAATTTTAATTGGCTTCTTTCTAATTTCACCTTTAAAATCATAATAGTTGAATTTATTCATTTTCTGATGTTATGAAAGTTAGATCAATATGAAAATACGAAACAATTGCATGCAATTAAGGTCAATGTAAGACTTACAATAGGGGCCTTCCATAAACCACATTACTAATTTTGGGCTTTTTTTTACACTTCTACCGAACTATGAACAACACAGTGTTTTCCTAACTTTTCCCTCCCCCTTCCTTAAATTAACGTAGTCTCGCCTGCAGACAATGATTTTATATTATTTTCTTCATCTTAATGTATTAAGTCATCTAGGAAAGTAGAATAGTATCAAGATTCCATTTTCATAAGTATATTATTAGTAAATAAATACAAACTAGTGGAACAGCTCTACAGAGGGCCGCATGAAGTGTTGTCTTACTAAAGCCGGACGCTACCACTGGCGAACGGTGGATGGACCACTCGTAAGTCTGACGACCGCTCTCTCTCCATCGTCCGCGCTCCGTGTGCCTGAGGGAGTCCGATCACCGTGGAAAAGGAGAGTAGGATAGTCGTGCCTTCTTGAGACCACTTTAAAAGTCGAGTTTTTCCAAGATCGCTTGACGAGTAGTGTCTCTTCGAAGACCTCTTCAAGAGTAATAACTTTTCAAGAACACTTTATCCGTAGAGCCGTGTCCAAAAACTTTATTGAGTGTACATTTTAGAGTACCTTATTCATAACCTTCAATCTTCCTGAGTGGTCAAAACCAGAAATCGATTCCCTTACGACTACAATCGCCATCGAAGGTAAATCAAATTGAATTGCCGTTCTCAACCCAAATCAGCTGAAAACCGGGTTGCGTTGTGGATATCGGCACGTGACTTTGCTGCCTTTTTTGTGAATACCGGATTTGAGGAACGGCTAGTCACCAGCCGAACTTTTTAACACTAGTTAGGACATTGTAAGGTTTCACCAAAGGGTCTTACCGGGTTTCCATCGAAAAACGGACCTCGACCCAAAGGAGATTTCGTATCAACTACTCAAAGGCACTTGGGTTAAGATTGTTTTTTGCCAATCTTCAGCACGATAGCCGCTATATTGGATGAGTAATCGTTGTTTGTGCGAAGTTCGTTTTTTGCAATTTTTAGATAAATTAATCATCGGAAAAATCGGAAGAAAATCACAGTACAACTTGACATCAAGAGACATCTCCGTGAATTCTTTTCAAATTTTTCCATTGGTAATTTCGGAAGGAAAAATTTGCGAAAAATTTACAAAGATTAATGTCAAGGAGTACTGTCAATTGTCTCAGATGTTTCCAATTATTACTTCAGCTATAAGAATTGCGAAAAACGAAATTCGCATAAGCAACGATTACTCACGAAAAAAAAACAATTTTAAGCCAAGTGCCTCCGAATAGTTGATAAGAAATCAAATTTTGGTTGAGGGCCGTTTTTGTATGGAAACCAGGCGGGACCCTTTATTGAATGAATAGAAAAATTCCATTTGTCTTAAAACACGATTTATATACTTCGGTTTCGACGTTCGTTTCGACTAGGTCATCTTTGGGTTGACGCTCTAGAGGAAAGTGTTATTATAGTAGGCATAGAGGTACCTATCATTCGCGATGGATTGAAGTACTTAATTTCAACGTATTTTTCTTTCTCAAATAAGAATATAGTGCAGTGCTCTGTGTTTAAAAGTATTTTGAACATTCTTGGTGGATGCACTGTTTTGTATTTTTTTAACAATTATTTTATATCAGATAATAAATTTGAGAAAAACAGTATCTTGGTGCTTTGCAATTGAATTATAAGCTTATCCTGTGTTTGGTTCGTCCGTCACTTGGCTCGCCTAAGATTTGGATGCAGAGCATTTCCACGCTATATCTAAAGTTACATTATCCTTTCTTTCTGTAATGTTCGTTCGCGCGCATTGTGGCTCGTAAGGTGATGTGAATGAGGGTAATACTTATTTTTCTGAATGCACTCTCGTAGCTAAGAATTGAATAATTAAATACCAGCTTTCCTTGAGGTTGATTCGCCCGTCTCCTGGCTCGCCCAAGATTTCTTTGTTGAATATTTCGGAGCTACTGGAATCCATTATTTTCATTCTACAATGTTCGTTCACGCGCATTGTGGCTTGTAAGAGCAAATGGATGAAAGTACAACAAATGTGCTTTTACACATTCAAATAAAATTAATATTTCAAATGTAAACCTTTTAGGAACTGTATTAAAACAAAGCCAAGGTGCTCAACCACTAGTAAAAAATATCCTTATTTCATCAATTTTCGTTATAACAATAAAATCTAATGAATTGCACTTCAAAGCCAATCAAAGGTTTGGAGCACCGATTTTTCTGGCCAATGCAATGCATGTAAGACTGAGCATTGCCAGAAAAATCAATTAAATTTTTTCTTTGAGTGAATAAAATGTACAATATCAATTGTAATTGATATTCGTGATTGATAGCGTGGATTCCTTGAAAGAAAGAAATAATCCTTTCTTTCTTTCGAGGAATCCACGCTAGGGACACTCATCGTGGCAAATTATTTAGACATTTTCGGGTAATAATGCGAACATGAAATTTAGCCTATTGATTGTGACATAAGAAAACTGTGTATTTGTTTATAAAAATTGTTTAAATAATTTTCAAGCAGCGGCAGCTAGTCTTTACTTATCGTGATTGGAAATTCAATTCTCTTATATTTTATTTAAAAATTGTGAATTTCAAGCAGCTAATCATTACAAAAGACTTTTGTCCACAAAAAGTGACCAACGTAAAAGCAGCGTAATATGCGGACTAAAAAGTGATTCTTCTCCATGCATTTTACATGGGAAACTTCAAGTCAAAGCCGGCAGCACTTCAAATAAAAGAAACGTGAAAACAAAAATTAGGCATTTTCTTTTTTCAGATTCAAAACAAAATTTAACTCTAAAGGGCAGTTTCGAGTCCGCCCTTTTGAAAACTCACAATCAGAACGGGGGTAGGGTGTTTTAAAAAGGAAAGAACGCGTTTCTTTTACATCTTGCTAATGTAGGAGCTATTGTATTGATGAAAAGTGTAAATTTCGGTCCATCTACGTTAAGTGTAATTACAAATGTCATTCAAATATTTCATGGAGAAACAAATATAATTATTACTGTTAACTCTTTTCGAGCCAGCCCTTTTGAAAACTACTAATCAGAACGGGTTTTGGTCGCTTGAGAAAGGACAGAACGCGTTCTGGCATTTTCAAGAATGCCAGAACGCGTTCTGGTCATTCTGAGAACGACCAAAACTAGTTCTGGTCGTTTATTTTGGTCTTTGGCCGTTTTCAAACCAGCTACAACGCGTTCTGGCATTTCTCCGATGGCCAGAACGCGTTTTGGTCGTTTTTTTTCGGTCTTTGGCCGTTTTCGGTCTTTGAGCATAACACACACACACACACACACACACATATATATATATATATATATTTAATTTATTCAAATCTTTATGGCTTTTTATGGTTTGTAACGTTGGAGTCTAATGGCGACACCATTGATAAACCCGAAAATAAAATTTAATGCATTTTTTCTCTATCAACATCTTGAACTAATCAGATTATAGAAAATACGAAATGTCACAAGGGGCATCTGTTGATGGGCTCTTCGAAATGTCGTGAATTTATCTATTACCTTTACTTTGTTGATTGGTGAATTCAGACCCCATGCCATATACGCAATCAGGCGGAGTCTCAGTTCCAGGGCCATGATAGGAACTCTGATCTCTGAAGCTCATCAGGTGATAAACGGAGATCCCGCTTGTCTGCGCAATATTGGCGTAAATTGGCCTTTGCAGTTGATAATATTCACTCTAAATTTGCATTTTGCGACTAATTTTCTTATTTATCCAGAAAAAAGAACCGATATCAAGCGAGTCGGTTTGAATTGCTTATCTGTCATTAGCAGGCTGGAAAAAGGAAAATCTAATCGGTTGGTCACATTTTCGATCTGTCACCTGTTAGCCGTGCTTTAAATCTGCCATTCCGCATTCGCTAAAAGGCTGAGTATCTTGAAAGAATCACATTCAATGGTAAAAATACGGTGCACATATAGAATCTTCAATTGAGCGTGAATCTGCCAAGTGTAACTTAACTCAGGTTGTGTTCAACTGAGTGGAATATGCAGATTGTAATTTTAAAGAATTAATTGTTTTGAATGACCAGTGTGGAAAAATTTCAGGGCGCTGGCCGGGCGCTGGACAGATCGTCTTGTGTCTGTTCAGACGCTGGGCAGACGGTCTAATAGCGCCGCTGGCCAGAAGTGTAACGCCTTAACCATGATATGGACTAGATTAGATGGTGCTAACCAGCCGCTGATCACCTCGTCCAGACTCTAGCCGCCTTCACCGGAGTTAATTTGAAGAATAATAAAAAATAAATATTAATTGATTGCGTGTATTTCGACTTTGAATATTAATGGTCCTGATTACATTTTTAAATATTATCTTACAAATAAAATTTCTAACGTTACGGGGAATCGAACCTACATCTATACCTGAATCTATCGCCTAGCAGTCGGGAGTCTTAACCATTGCGCTAAACCTAAGAGTTGAAACACGATGAAAAAGCCATCCTCATAAGGTAGATATTTTAAATCGAGACCGTCTGAGAGGTCCAAGACCAACACCCTGTCAGACCGTCTTAACTAGACGGTCTAGATTCGGTCTAGCCAGCCGATCTCTCTACTTAATGAGATTGCGAGTATTTTGACTTTGAATATTAATGGTCCTGGTGTAGAGTGAATACATATATTACATTTCCAAATAATAATACAAATAAAATTTCTAACACTACGGGGTATCGAACCTACATCTATATGCCTAAATCTATCACCTAGCAGTCGGGAGTCTTAACCATTGCGCTAAACCTGCGAGTCGAAACTCGATGAAAAAGCCATCCTCATAAGCTACAGCTCAAAAAAGTTGAAACACCAAATTTCAAACTCTCTTTTCCTAATTGAATATTTATTATTATGTGACGTTATGCAAATGTAAAATATACGAACTGTTGACAGGAATATAAATAATATAATTTTTAAATAAATAATTTATATCGATTACAATTTTTTTTTCGTGTAATATTTCGTTTTTTCGTGTTTTAGACTACTTTACAACTTTCTACAATGACAGGAAATGTGATTTTTTACGAACATTTAACATTTTTAACGACGGAACTTAGAAATTTGATCGTGAACTTTGACAATTTTTTAATAATAAATTTTTTTAAACTTCTGTGTAAGGTTTGGTTTTTAGGTGTTTCAGACCATTTTACAACGTTAAGATTGACATAAAATGTAATTTTTTTTTAACATTCACAATTGTGCATAAAGATGGAACTTAGAATTTTTTCTTTAAAAAAAATACAGAAAAAAAGTTGTACTCGCGACAGATAAGTGTCGATGACGTCAACAGAAAACGATCCTGCATACTTTGAAATACTTAAAGTTTTCCTAATCATGTCCATCTGCTCAGAATCACACCAGACCGTCACGATAGTACTTAGATATTTTCAATCGAGACCGTCTGAGAGGGCCAGGACCAACACCCTGTCAGCCCGTCTTAACTAGACGGTCTAGATTCGGTCTAGCCAGCCGATCTCTCTACTTAAGACAGCCACGAAGTAGACATTTTCAATCGAGTCCGTCTGAGAGGGGCCGAGTCAGACCGTTTCGACGACACTTTGAAAATTTGTCAATCGAGTCCATCTGAGAGGGCCAAGGCCAACACCTCGTCAGACCGTTTTAAGTAGACGGTCTAGATTCAAACTAGCCAGCCGATCTCTCTACTTAAGACTGCCACGAAATTTTTCCACACGGGGAGAAGTAATGCTGTTTTCATAATAATTTCAATAAATTCTCCTGTGCAAAAATTATAAGATTTATACTTGAAGTGTCAGTGTCATTCACTCATGCAGTGTACATGCTAATGGCTGCAGGGAGTGCGCGTGCCAGAAACAAACTCCGCATTCCGCCCATATCTGTTTGCATCCAAAACATCCAAATGTTTAGGATTTCAACACCCGCATTTTCATTTGAGATAATTTCTATGAATTAAAATGTTAGTGATAGTTTTTGTGAATTTGCGATTGACATAGGGTGAATGAAAGAAAAAAATGTAGTTTTTAATGTATTCACTCTCTTAAAAATTTGTTTTCTTAAGTAGGGAATCAAATAATTAGCTCTGGTGAGCGGTATTTTAACAATGCTAAATAAAATCAATTGAAATGCTTGAAAATAAATAGTCTATAAATAAAAGTAGACTGCGCATGCCAAGATTTGCTTCAAAGTTTTCAATTCAACTGTTCTTGAGTGCATAATTTGAGCTTAAAAAATTTACTTCAAGTGAATTATTTTCTATTGTTCCTGAATAAGATAATATCCGCTCATAATCGCTGCCAAACGGGTCTTTGAAGAAAAGTTACCTATTAAAAAATTCATGTTTTCATTCAAAAGTCAGGAATTCCAGTGACAGATACGCAATTCAAAACCCATTCAACTGCAAGGGAATGGATTTTTGTTTCCTGGGTAGGTGAGGTTTAATCTTCCCAACTCAGGTGACCTGTTATAAGACAGGTGAAAAACACCTTGTCACAACCTTAATTTACCCTGAATGTGCACTAAAAATTCTAGAAACTTTTTGTAGTGAAGTAGCGGAAGTAGGCCGCATAACACGAATTTTTATCAAACATAAGAGAATAGAGAATTATAATTTTCTTAGGTCCTTAGAGAAATAAATAACTAAATTAAGTGAGTATCATTGACATATAATGATTACATTTGATGTGCACCAAACTCGACTCATCTAGATACAAAATTTCTTCTTCATAGTCATGTGGAAAATATTTACAATAAAAATCCTGTGTTGATTTCATTAAAATGTCTTCAAGGGTGAATCATGTTAAATAAGTAACAACAAACAAACCAATAACGTTTATTTATTATATCTTTATATCAACTATCTAGAAAATATTTTTTTTTTAGATTGAAAAATGCTATAAAACTTGATAAAAAGATCAAATTTTGTATCTGTAGCTTCACCATATTCTTAATTTAATGCCTTGCATAAAGATTATTTTATAATATAAATAAAATACATAAATCTTTCTTCTGGAAATAATGCAAGAATCCGTATAGCTAAAACAAGAAACTTGGTTAAAAAACAATGACATCGATTGAGCACGAGCTACATATATAAATGGAATTTTTTTTGTTGATAAGGTTTTTGACGAGAAAGAGACAATTCACGATACAGTGCAACTTTAAACTGCTTCATGCGTTACTGATTGTGAGTTTTTCGCGTTTAAAAAAGTCCATGGCAATCGCACGTATGACTAACAATTTTCAAATACAACGGCTCGTTGGTCTAGGGGTATGATTCTCGCTTTGGGGGCGAGAGGTCCCGGGTTCAAATCCCGGACGAGCCCACTTTTTTATTAAGGAAAATGTTGACATTTTATTTCTGTTTCGCTGATTTATAATCTTTTTAGAAAGCACATTTTCTCGCAGCACCAAAACATAACTGAGAAAAAAATATTTTTTGCGTTTGGTTAATCAAAGGATTTTTTTTTCAGAGGTTGTTACTGTAAAAGATAACCTGATTTTTTTTTCGAAATTTCTTTTATTTGCTTTTTCTGTCAGATTTGTTGTTTAATTTTTCACTTGATCAATCTGACTGTTTGAAATATATGTTTTTTTGTTTAAATTGGTTAAACCGTTTAAGAGTGAAGTCTGTTTTTGTCTTTGCCTCTCCACGTATGCTACAAAAATTGTTTTTCAAATTTATGGTCCAGATACATGCATTGTATGCTTTAAAATTTAGATCTATCGCTTAAAAAAAATTAATTAGAGTCAGGTGATAATTGATTTGAGTTAAAACAATAATTGTTCAAACAATTTATTATTCATTTAAATAACATTCCCCTTGAAAAATGCTACAATGTAGCGGTTTTTTTTCTGAAATTTTTAACTTTTTGTCTACTTTTTACTTAGTGAGGTAATAATCAATGCAACTCAACAATATAATTGTTTCAACAATTTATTATTATTTTTAATAATATTTTTTGAGTAATGCTAGAAAGTAGCGCTTTTCCTTGGAATGTTCAGCGATTCCTTGACTTTTGGTTTATGACAAAATAATAAGTAAACATTTTAAAGAATAATTATTTGTATAGTTTTCTATTTTACGGAATGGAGTGCTTTCACTGTCTCCTGATGTTTTAGAAATATTAATTTAAACAAAAAGGCTCTCTATAACTACTTCGAGTAAAAGCTACATTCAATGTCAGTCATATGAAAAATTGAAGAATGTTTCAAATATCCGGTTCTATTTCAGAAAAATGAATTTTCGGAAAATAATTCTCTCTGATGTTTATTTATCACTTGTTTATAACTAAGGAGCCAAAGCATAGTAAAAAAGTGGGAAACCGGCAACTTTTTTGCATTGCTATAAGAGAAGATAGTCATAAACTATAATAAATTGTTGCAATAATAATTTATTTCAGAGCATTCAGGGAATTTCAGGTATTCACAGAATTTAAGGAATGTCAGAACATTCAAGGAATTAAGTGAATGCAGAGAAATCAAGCATTTCAGCACATTGACGGAACCTAGACAATTCAGAGATATCTTAAATATTCAAGGGATAAAAGGAATTCAGAATCTTTCAGGAATTCAGGAAATTGATAATAATCAAGAATAATGGAAAATTCATAATATTGAAGATTTCATGTAATTCAGAGAAATCAAGAAATTCAGAGAATTCAAGAAGTCCAGAGAATTTAGGGAATTCAGAGAATCCAAGGAATTTAGAGTATATTCGGGATTTCGTACAATTCAAGCATTTCAGAGGATTTAAGAAATTGAAGGAATTCTGAGAATTCTGAGATTTTCAGAAATCGAGAGAACTCCAAACATGCAAGGAATTTAAGGACTTCTGGGTTTTCAGAAATTTCTATGAATTCATGGAATCCAAGGTTTTCAGGAAATTCAAGGATTTTAAGGAATTTAGAGATTTTAGAGAATTCAAGGCTTCAAGAGCATTCAACGTTTTTAGAAAATTGGACGAATTCAGAGAATTCGAATAATTCAGGGAATTCAACGACTTCACAGATTTTCAGGAAGTAAGAAAATTCAGAGAATTTAAGGGATACACGGATTTCAGGAGAATGAAGAAATACAGGAAATGGAAGGAATTCCAGGAGTTCAGAGAATGCAGGAAATTAAATAATGTCAAGGAAATTAATGAATTCAGAGATTTTCGATGAATTTGAAAGATTTCTAGGAAGTTAAAAGATCTCAATGAAATTCAATGTAAATCCAAAATCACTTCAATAATGATTACTGAACAAGATATTATCAATAACTAAACCAACTCAAAAAACAGAGTGGTTTTCAAGGAAAAATATGTAAATAAAAACATTGTACGATTTCAAATTTAGACTGATTTAAAACTGAATAGTGGAATATTAATGGAAAAATGAAAGGAACACTTGACCGTCGTAGTGCCTGCAATTGAGCAATATTTCCTAACGCAATTTTTCGCTGATTTTGCCCCCCCCCTCCCTCCCAAGGACTTCAGAGATGAATTCAGAGTTTAATTAAAAAGACGAACATTCAACAAAATAGTCGAATCCTCAACCAAAGAGACTAATTTTCAACAAAACAGTTGAAATTGTAATGTAACAAAAAATACTTTTTTTCCACAAAATTTTTTGACGTTCTACACAGTAGATTAATTTTTAACCGAATAAATTAATTTTAAGCCAAAAACATAAATGTTTTACCTAAAAAATGACAATGCTGCAAAGCAGATAATTTTTAATCAGATGATTGCATTTTTAACCAAAGACATAACATCTTAACCAAGAAGTTAAATTCTTTACTAAAAATGAAATCCTTACATTTTCAATAAAAAAAAATCGCATAAAAAAGAAGCGAATATTCAACCAAATAGTCAAATTTTCAATCAAGCAGATCAATTTTCAACTTAAATCAAGAATCTTCAAATTTAATTGTCAAATTTTTATTACAAAAATAAATGTTCCACAAAAAAGCAATGTTTTTTTTACAAAATAGTTAAATTTTCAATGAAAGTCATGAATTTTCAACTAAAATAAAGATTCTTCGAACACAAAACGTCTTTTCAACAACATTCTGGAAACTTTTTACGAAGGAGATTATGTTTCATCCAAAAGAGATGAATTCTCAACGAAAAATGTATTTAATAGATCTTTCAGTCAGAACATATTTTAATTTCAAATAAAAAAATAGTAGAAGTCAATTAAAAAGAAGAACATTCAACAAAATAGTAGAATTCTCAACCAAAGAGACGAATATTAAACAAAACAGTTGAAATTTTCACAACAACAAAAAATAATTCCTTCCCCAAATTTTTTCAAGTTCTACACAGTAGATTAATTTGTACCCAAAGACATGATTTTCCAACCAAAAACATACGTGTTCATCCTGAAAGATAAGTTTTCTGCGGAGCAGATTCATTCTAATGAAATAACTGAATTTTTAACCAATGATATAAAATTTCAACCAAGAAAATTAATTTTCCACTAAAAATGAAATACTCAGATTTTCTACCTGAAAAATGAATTTGTCACAAAAAAGAAGCGAATATTCAACCAAATAGTCAATTGTTCAATGAAGCAGATACAATTTCAACTGAAATCAAGAATCTTTAAATTAAATTTTCAAATTTAGAGTACAAAAATAAATTTTTAACCAAAAGAAACAACGATTTTTCTACAAAATAGTGAAATTTTCCACCCAAGATAGAAATTTGTTAACTAAAAGCGAAAAATTAATTTTGAACGATGAAGTTCAACTTTCAACCATGTAGTTGAATTTTCAACATAGAAGATTCATTTTCTACCAAAAACAAGAACTTGTTAATAAAGTGTATTTTTAACCAACTATTTGAATTTTTAACTGAGAGAGATGAATTTATATTCAGAAATGAATAAGTTAATTTTTCATTAACAAAATTAATTTACAATGAAACTCAAATGAATTGTTAACAGATTAGTTAAGTTTTCAACTAAAAAGATAGATTTCTAACTAAAAGTGGCATACTAAAATTTGCAGTTAAAAATATAACTTTCAACCCAAAAAAGGAGTTCTCAACAGTTTATTAAATTTTCAACCAGAGAAATGAATTTTCTACCAAAACACTTAAACTTTCAATTCAGAATGGCCAATTTTCAGCACAACAGTTGAACTTTCAACCAAAAATGGCTTTTTAACAGAATTGTTGAATTTTTTATAAAGTAGATTAATTTTTTACCCAACAGTTAAATTTACAACCAAAAACAGATATGTATTTGAATCTTACCGAAAATTATGGCGAATGACCAACAACACAATAATACAATTATCATAAAGAATATTTTTTCACTTTTTGACAAGGATTTTTCTTTCTTGAACAGTTTTTGAAAGTATAAGCCATATTGCGATGAAGGAATTTGTACAGGGGGAAATGATTCTGAAGATAACTGTGGAAGTAGGATTGAAATTTGTCGAAAAAATCACTTTTTGCAAACTTTCAATCTTGAAATAATTTTTGCTAACGGAGGACATCGTTTGAAAAATAGTAATTTTTATTGCTTAAAACAAGTTCAGTAAAGAAATACATATTCTCTCATTTTTCGCTCAAAATATTTTTAACTACTAACAAATTCACAATATGAGTACTCTTCAAAAAAAAGTTGTATTTTTTTCCCAAAATCGACTACCAATGACTCAAAAAGGAACTTGCTTGTTAGGAGACTTCCTTAGGCGACCACATTTATTATTTATTTAAATGAACGTTCTGAAGAATACAGCGAAAATTGATGGTAAAACACTTGGCCAAATATTCCTCTTGTAATATGTCACCAATTAACAATAATTGTTTATGATATAAACAATAAGTGAAAAGTCGAAAGTGTGATTAGGGCCACCAAATTTTCCAGCATGGGAACAATCATGCTCATACACAAAAAATGATTTCATTTGTTACAGGCAATATCCACGAGTTTATGAAATTACTAAAGATTCTGTGAACTCCGCCGAAAATTTGATAATATTTACAAAAAATCGATGCAATCTACACTTTTGAGATTTTACCCAGGTGATCACTCGAGAATTCACGAGAACGTTAGTCGTTTGAATTTATTTTTTATGACACATGCATGATTTCAGCTCTTTTCGACGCCTATGAAGCGGGGCTAAAGCTCTACTTTTCACGAACGAAAAAAGTACTTTTTACTCCCTAGGGACTGAAAAGTGACGCCAGAGATGAATAATGAAAATTATGCATCTATGAGCTCGAATTTTATGATTGTCAGCCCCACCGTAAAAAATATGAGGAAATTTTAGTTGCAGATAATACAATTTTGCGGTTATTTATAAAAGGGTACCATATATACCTGTAAAATTACCATAAATGACCGAAAATTTTCATAAATTTCCAGAAATTCATGGAAATTTAAAAAAATTAATTTTGCATCCGGTGGACAGACATTTTTCATGAATTTTCGGAAATTTATGAAAATTTTGAAAAATGTGTTTTGGGTAAGTTACCATATATACCTGTAAAATTACCGTACATGACCCAAACTTCTCATAAATATCCGGAAATTTATGGAAATGTTTTAAAATGAATTTTGGGTAATCTATGGTGCAATACCGTATACACCTGTAAAATCACCATAAATGACCGAAGTTTTTTACCAATTTCCGGAAATTCATGGACATTTTTTTAATGAATTTTGGGTAATGTATGTTAAGTTACGATATATACCTGTAAAATTACCAGAATTTACGGAAAATTTTCATAAATTTCCGGAAATTTATGGAGATTGAAAAAAATTAATTTTGGGTAATTTATGGTAAGTTGCCATATTTACCTTGAAATTACCATAAATGACTGAAAATTTCCATAAATTTCCGCAAATTGATAGATACTTCTAAACTGAATTTTAAGTAATTCTTAGTAAGTTACCATAAATCACCATAAGGCACTTTTTTGACTCGTGTATTTTTTCAGCACCTCTTCTCCCCCTAGGTGCATAATATACTACTTCATGTTATTTTTCTTAAAGAACGTTTCGGTAATTAACAAAAAAAAAATCAAAGTTTTTTAAAGTATTCATGTAATCTGCAAATGTAACCTATAAAAATTAAACAACTTTCATACAAAAAAATGGTAAAGATAACAATATATCAATTGTACGATTTTGAATGTTAAATCGCAAATTCAAAACCGCACTAATAATTGTTTAACGCGCTTTTATAAGTTAACATACAACAACTTAAATGATCCTAAACTGAAAACGTATGCAAATTTTGAAATCAGAAAAAGACTCAAATTTGGTCAAGAATAAGAAATTCTATGTAAAGGCGGTAAAAATTCAAATAATATGTTGGGAAGTGGGAAAATAAATACTACATATTTTTAATTTGGATTCGTTCAAAATTGATCAACTTCAAATTATAAGTGTCTGAAATTAAATACTTAGTTATTGATAAAAGTCTTTGAATTGAAATGATAATATATATCCAACTTTACTCAAAATTGTAATGCTCACTATCGGCGGAAATTATTATATATATAAGAGTGATTGTTAGTTTATCATGTTCTTATTCAGAAATATAAATTACGAAAATAATACACATTTTTCATATATTTGCTGATTATCTTGTGTATTGGTTAATCTCTGTGCAAGTGAAGTGAAGCTTCCGTAATCAAAATTCTTCGACTCTGTGAGATATTTTTATGCAATTCCAGTGACAGCATCTTGCAGAATAAACCATAAGCCATGTTATATCATTATGTTTCATAATGTTTGCCGCTTGAATTTGAAAATTAAACGTTTTTTCTTAATTAAAAGTTTTTTTAAGTACCAAATAAAAGCGATAGGAAGTTACACAGTTTGTTTGCCTTGTTAAAAATCAAACAATGTCCATTTTTAATGTGACTAATGTTGTTATTATTTCAAGGAAATTCAAAAGAAGGATTCTGTGGGACCTATAAGGTTGTAGGATGTTTGAAAACTTTCTAAGGGAGTTAAAACGCATTTCAAGACATTGAAATCAACATTTCAATATATCAACATTTCAAGGATTTTGAAAGATTTTCGGGTATAAAATATATATATATATATATATATATATATATATATATATATATATATATGAAAACCAAGTTTTTTCACAATTTTTGAAATGGCTGCTACCACCAAAATCATTTAACATTTTGAAGTTTATGAAGTTTTGCTCTATTTTCTAAATAAACCCTTAAATTTATTTATCAGCTTTTGCAAATTTGATGACAGATTGAACAGGAAGTAAAAATATGTAATACTTTTAGCAAAGGGCTTCAGTCATCTAAATTGTCGTAAAAATATAAACTTAAGTGATAGATGAAAAATTTGAGAAAATCCTGTAACTTCGTTTTATATATTATTTTATTAGCATTTATTATGGATCGCAATCGCTATATAAAATGTTAAGGTTATTTTAGGTCACGTTTAGCAGATGGAAAAATATATTATAGAAAGATTCATAGCTAACATTAAATAGTTGGAAATATGTACTGGATAAGTTTCAATTTCCGAGCAGCATATTGTTCCTTTCTTGCATTTTCCATATTTTCTTTAGTACTCTTTAAAAGGAGAAGTGAAGGGGTAAGAAATTTGCAAAAATTCTGTTACGTACTTTATGGATGGCCCCTTAGGGGCCGTACTTGAATCACGTAACGGATTATCGGCCTTCTAAAAAAAACCCTCTTTCCTGTAACGAACCATAACAAAATATATAATGGCCCCCCGCTTACTGTAAGTAATTTATGGTTTCCAGAAATAATAAGATATGGGACGAATAGCAATTTTTTGTATTCAAGATAATGCTGTGCAGGTGAAAATTCATTTTCGAAATTCTCCAATTTTTCCTTGACCTATTTTTTATTTTCCCTAATCATTAACATTCAAATTCCAGCATTTTATTCAAGTCATATTTTTAACAAGGTCTTTTATAAACGAAATAAAACAATATTCCAGATACAAATTTAAAATGCTTAAATTCTTTATTTATTTTAAACAAAAAAAAGGACTTTTCTACCACATATTTGCATTTTGAACAAAATATTTTAATTTTCAACAAAATAATAAAATTTTCAACAAAATGATTGAGTGCTCCACAAAAGCATTGAATGTTCAACCCAAAAACATGAACTTTCAACAAAAAAGTGCATTAGTTGATATTTCAACCGAAAAATCTGAAATTTCGTTTGAAAAATGGATTTGAAAATCACAAAGACGAATTATTAACGAATGAAGATTTTTCAGTCATGCAGATAAAACTTTACCTAAACTGTTGACCCTTCAAGCCAAAATACGAGCTTTCTATGTAAAAATTGATTTTTCAATCGGTAAATATGAATTTTCAGCAAAAAAATTAATTTTCAACAAAAGTAGGTCAATTTTTGACCAAAGAGATAAACCTCCTTTAAAAAAAAAAAATTTCACAAAGTAGTTCAGCTTGTACCCACGCAGTTGAATTTTCAGTTGAAAAGATTAATTTTTAACAAAATAGTACAACTTTCAACCAAAGAGATGAATTTTTAACTAAAAATAATTAATTTTGAACAAAAAAGTGATTTTTCAACAAAGTCGTTTAACCAAAATTTTAAAATGAAATAGTTTAATCCTCAAGCAAACAAGATTAATTTTTAAACAAACCGTTGCGTATTTATCAAAGAAGGATGAAGTTTTTATCAAAACAGATGAATTTTCAAATAAAAAAGACGAATTTGAAAAAGATTGAATTTTCATCTTAAAAATATTTTAATTTGACTTTTCAACATTTAAATATGAGTTTTAAATAAGAAGTACATTTTTTTCGAAGATACTTCAATTTCCAACAAAACAGTTGAATTTTTAAACTAAAAGGAAGACTTTTCAACAAAATTATTGAATCTTCAACCAAATAGTTGCATTTTTATCCAAGAAAGATGAAATCTCTACTAAAGCAGATGAATTTCCATCAACAAAAGATTTTACTTCGACTATTCAACATTGAAATATGAGTTTTTAACGAGATATCAATTTTCTACGATGCTACTTGATTTTTCAACCCAAAAGACGAATTTTCAACAAAAAAGTTGAATTTTTTACCAAAAAGGATACATTTTTAACTTCAAATATAAATTATCAAGAAAGATGAAATTTCTACTAAAACATATCAATTTTTGAATTAAGTAAACCAATTTTCATACAAATAGTTATTTTTATCCAAGAAAGATTTCCGTTGACTTTTCAATACCAAAATATGAATTTTCAACAAAAAAGAATGAATTTTTAACAAATATGTTAAATTTTAGAACAAATCAAAAATTCTATAGCTAAAAACTTAATCTTCAGGAGTGAGAATTTGCAAAAAAAGTAATATAAATATACCTAAATACAAGGCAAATAAAGTACTAACAAGAATATCATTTCAGGTTCACCGTGAAACTTCATTTTAACAATTCCCTAATTTTTCACTGAATAATTTATCATTTTAACTGACCATTAATAATTAAATACCAAAATCTCAAACTTGTAATATTTCCAACCTAGAATCTTTTACAAACGGAATAAAAGAATTTCAAATTAAAATTGAAATATTTCAAATTTATTCTGCTTGACAGATATTTAAAGTTATAGAAATTCTCTGACTTTTGCAAGATTTTTTTCCTAATCCCTGACTTTTTCCTGACTTCTATACAATTACTGTGAGTTATTTGTTCCATTCGCAAATTCCTAAAAATAAATACATGAGTGACCCCCCCCCCCTGCGTAACTAATCCTAACAACATCTCTCGACCCCTCCCTCTCCCTTGAGCTGTTATACGTAATTTAAGTACGGTCCCTTAAGGTGTTCGCACAAGAAAATCCCTTGCAGTGCGCTGGAGACGTCTCACGGACGTGCCATCTGCGCACGGACACATAACGTCAACCAATCGCGTGCAACCTGCCGTGCTGCTATGGTCCGTGGCAGCATTTACTTAAGTGCGTTGCGAACTAATGTAAGTAGCGACATACTTGTGTACGTCACCGCGCGGACTGCAGCAGCACGACAGGTTGCACGCGATTGGTTGGCGTTATGAGTTCGTGCGCGAATGGCACGTCCGTGAGACGCTTCCAGCGCACTGCGACGAATTTTCTTGTGCGAAGACCTTTACTAGTTTGTTTCCATGGTCAGACCCTCATGAAGTGAGCTATCTTTACTTACATATATGACCATCGTATAGCCTCCTATTAGAGCAAGATGGACTAGAAAATTATAATTTCTTAAAATTCAGCACCTTGGCCAAAAAGAAGAGTTATTGTCCACAAAGTAAGCATTCGTTACTATTTAATCATGAGCCAGCCACAAATGAACGTCGTGGGTAATAAAATTGATATACCCATTCGATTGGTGCATAATAGGGGAAAGGAACGTTCTCCCTTTCGCAATTTTCCGAGCGCGGGAAATTTCGAACGGGAAAACTTTGCCTTGCCCCTATTACACGCCAATCAAATGGGTTTATCAACTTTATGACCCAAGACGTTCATTTGTGTTTAGCTGAAGATGAAATGCTAGAAAATACTTACTTCGTGTGCTTACTTATTTACTTACTCTGCCTGAAGGCTCAGGTTCTACCTTTTATAGAGATAATAATTTTCTAATCCGTCTTCCTTATGATCCGGCCCCACACCCGCGCCTCGATCCTTAGCTTGATTCCGGATTATCAGCAGCATTCAATTCTGTAGAAAGAAAACAAATATTCCTGATTAAAAAATAAAGTTAATTATCAATCTCAAAGTTAAATATTAAACAATACTGAATTGAAACACTGAAAATGAAACAGTTCGATACATCCATGATGATAAGAAGCTGTCAAGGAGGGTACGTCGATAACGACCACTCTGCTTTTTGAGTTGGCCCTCAGATTTATTACACATGCGCAGCAAATATCAGACAGTTTCTCAAATTAATTCTGTGATCTCTGATATATTCTGGCTTCACGCTTGACTGCTTCTGTCTCCTCCCCTGACCGTCCCTTGACGGCACATACGCGTCCTGAGTGTTGACATGAAAAAGGATCCTATTCTGTGCCGAACAGACACGAGGCCGGGACAGAATTGGGACTTGAGTGTCTTATTATTCATTCTTTGGAATTGCTCGGAATACATTTAAACACTTTGAAATTCTTTCGCATTCTTTTAAATTCCTTGACATCTTATATTCTTATATATTCCTCTAAATTTCCTGATATATTTGAACACCTTTGAATTCTTTAGGCTATCTGAGTTCCTTGAATTCGTCTAAAATCCTTTAATTATTTATTGAAATCCATGGAATCCCCTTAATCATGTGAATTACTTGAATTCGAAGGGTGTCCTGAATTCTGAGAATTTCTTGAGTTCTAAGGGATTTAATGTAATACAAAGAATTCAGAAGAATTTGATGAATTCAGAGTTTGAAGGGAATTCAGGAAATTCTTTGAAATCAGGGGATTCAGAAAATTTAAGGAATTTCAAGAATTCCGAATCTTCCAGGAATTCAGGGAATTCAGAATATTCGAAGAATTCAAAAAATATATTTTTGGGTATTCAGAGCATTTCAAGAATTTTGCGGAAATCAGAGAATTGAAGGAACTTACAAAGTCCGGAAAGTTGGAGAAATTGAAAATTTTTAGGGAAATTGAGGCTGTTCGAAAAGTTGAGAGAATTTAAAGAATTCCAGAAATTCAAGGAATTCACGAAATTGAAAGAATGAAAGTAATTCTTAAAATTCAAGGAATTCCAGGAATTCAGAGAATTTTGAGAATGCGAGGAATTCAGGGAATTCGAGGAACTCAGAAAATACAAGTAATTCAAAGGATTTGAGTATTTAAGAAATTGAAAGAATTCGAGGCATTCAGAGATTCCTAAAAATTGAAAGGAGTGAAGCAATTGAAAGTCTTTTGGGAGTTGAGAGATTTTCAGGGATTTCAGAGCATTGAGGGAATTCCAGGAATTCAGAAAATTCAGGATATACAAGAAATAGGTGAGATTCTAAAGATTTCAAGGAACTCAACAGACGTATCGTACGTCTAATGAAAACAAAGGAGCAATATTATAAACAGAATGGTTTTCATAAAAAAAGATATGACAATAAAACTATTTAAATTTAAACGGCTCTTTTAACCTCTGTCAACAACTTTCTCACTGAAACTTTTCTGTTGCTTAGAATTTCCTCGACAAACGAAGCGTTTGAAGGTTGAAATTCATGATTTTCGCAAAATTTCAAATAAAATTTGAAAAATTTTTCGTTTCTTGAAATATTCGCATTTTCCTTTCTTATCTAGTTTAAGAAGATTTAAAAACAAAATTTAGTGTCAATAAAATCGATAAGTTCTTTAATTTGGCTAGGTTAGCGCGAATTAGTGAAAAAAATATAAAAATTTTGTTTATGTAAAATCTAGTTTTTATCAATTACTCGTAAGCAGCAAAAGCTACAAACAGTTGCAGAAAGAAAACAAAGACACGCTTTGAAATCCTCTACATATACCAGTCCTTCAAATGAATTTAAAAATTGGCATTCAGGACATTACTTCTCAGGCTGAATCCACGCGTATCCCATTTTGATCCGCAATTTTTCGACAATTTTGCCCCCCCCCCCCCCATGTAATGCTTTTTCCAAAGTGTTACGCAATTTATGGATGTTTTCAAAATTCTGAATTAAAAAAAATTCTGAGCATTCAGAATGTATCGATAAAATGCGGTAAAAAAATGCAATAAAAAGTTTTAAAGATAGCAATTAAATACTAAAGAATTTTAATATCGGTGATTTCGAAATTCAAAAACTGAGAATTTTTCGAACTGAATGAATAATCGAAAAAAGCTTTAGGCATGAAAAATTTCAGGTATCAAAAATTTGAAAAAGCATAAAATAAAAAAAAAACCATTTGGATGCTTAAAAATGAAAAAAACTTTAATATTTGACTCATCGTAAGTCAACGCGCTTTTTAGTTTAACAGATGTTAATTTGAAGAGGTTCAATAATGGTATATTTTGAACCTTAGCTTAATATTTCGATATTTTTACTTTTGGAATAATATGTTATATTTTATATTCACATTGAGATTTGTATTATATTGAGTACACCTACCACCAAATTTTAGAAAAATAACTACTGTAAGAAGCAGAGTGCTGATAAGGTTCTTCATATTTGCAGGTAGATTTCAATAACGGCGACTGAGAAATTGGGAACATACTCACTGCTATATATGCACCAATCACTATCGGTGAATATGACCCGGAAAGTCTCCAGAATCATCGAAATTTCCAATGCGTGGAGACTACGTGGAAGAAGCATTACGATAGCTTCCAAGCCAGAACAAACATTTAGACCTATGAATGACATTTAAGAGACTTTGTCCTTCCACTGATGAAATATCTAGTTCCGTATCTGAACTAAAGATTATAATCAGTACAGCCAACCTAGCTTGTCAAAATATTTTGAGTTTTAACAATTTTTTAAAAATAAAGTTATGTTTCTTTTATAATAAAATTACGATTGAGAACCCAAATACATATCACACACCACACCACACCACACCACACCACACCACACCACACCACACCACACCACACCACACCACACCACACCACACCACACTACACTACACTACACTGCACCACACCACACCACACCACACCACACAATTATGTAGGATCCAACGGCAAAACATTTTTTTGACACCCGAATGTTCATGCAATATTGAATGTATGCTGGTCCTTTTAATGCATAAGGATGCCTGAATATCACGATAAGTTACATGACGGTCTTTGAGTATCAGTTCACGCACAGCGTGTACCTTGTCATATTGGTCGGAGCCTGGCTTTCACCCCACCACTCGCGGACTGGGTTGCAGTCAAGTGCATGATGAAGCATCATTGTTTATTATTTTTATTATTATTATTATTATTATTATTATTATTATTATTATAACATTAAGCCCTTTCCCTTTCGGGCTAGGCGTGACTCGCTCTGTTCGAAATAGTAATGCGTATAGATTTTTTAGATAGATCTATAATTCTCGTGTTATTTATTTAAATAACACTTTCGTTCGGCAGTACTGCTCTGACCCAGGTTACTGATTAATCTCGCTAGCGATCACCCACATGAACAGCCTCCAAAAAGTCATCATGTGAAGCTCCCCACTCGGGCCCATTAGTATCCAAAGTCTTCTGTTTCAGGCGTCATTCACCCTTCTGACACTCTTGTTATAAACTATTTGCCACAACGCTTTTTTGTCCTGGCATATTACTCTAGCCTTCTTCACGTTCATGCATTTATTCATGCAGGCTTTCGTGTTTCCATGGCTTATTATGCCTCTTCGGATTGGAGTCTCATTCACAGATTTTAACCATTCTTTCGGCGGTCTACCTCTGAGAATTCTGCCATTCACTTTACCTTTATACACTTGTTCGGTCAGTCGTTCATCTCTCATTCTTTCAAGATGTCCGAACACACGCTTTGTTACCTGCATATACTGTTTTGATCGCTTTCACGAGCCATCCATTGACTGTGTACTCTTTGAGGACTTCCCAAAAATTACTTCTATCAATCTTGTCAAATGCTTTTTCTAGGTCAACAAACGCAAAAAAACTTTACTTAGTATCTCATCTTCTGTTATTTTCATTACCCTGCGGATAAGTATTTTTGAGCATATTCCACTTACCGTACATGAGCTGATGATTACCTCTGTAATTATTGCAGTTGCTTTTATCTCCCTTCCTTTTGTATATTGGTACAATAATAGCTCTTATCCACTCGTCTGGGACTTCTCCCATCTCGATACATACATTTAGCGAATCGTACAACCTGTGGGTTGTCTCTACACCAGCAAACTTGCCGTTTTTTAAGTTATTAATTATATCCCTGACCTCAATGAAGAATACTTTCTCCGTTGGGTTTCCTAACGCATCAGGTTCTATGTCGCAGTTCTGTTGTCCTATAGCTTCAGCTCCTGATAATTCTTTAGAAGAGTCTTTAAAAGTGTCTACTACCCCGTATGTATCATATAGCATTTCACCTTTGCTGTTTATCATGCTCTGATGAACTCTGTACAGTTAGTTCCCTCCATCTTTTTAAATATTGATTTTTTGCCTCCTTCAAAGTCGGTTTGTATTTTATTCTCTTCTTCTGTTCTGATTGCATCTGTACTTCTCTTGAATAGTCGTTCAACTTCCCTATTTTTGAGTCTGTAATCATTTTTGAGCCTATTTCTCTCCTCATCGCTAAGACCTGTGATGTTCAACGTTCTTTTCTATGCTTTTTTCTTTTCTTGTCGGGCCGCCTTAATTCCATCATCCCACCATGCATCATCAGACTTTTTTCCTACAATCGCAGTACCACACACTTCAGTGGCACTCCTAACAACGACATTCTGGATCACAGGCGATGCGCCCTGTATATTTTTATTGCCCATTAGCGCCTCTCAAGTTGTCTTATCTATGCTGTTGCTTATGGGTTATTTGTCAAATTAAAGGCAAGCTCGAAGTCCCAGTAATATAACATTAACTTGGAAAATCGTGCTGTTTTTTTTAGTTTTAATAAACACTTATTATCATCCTCTACAAAATGGTCAGTTTTTTTCATTTCTGTTCCCATTTACTTTAATTTAATATAAGAACACCCGAAACGTCATTACCGTACGGCGTCCCAACCTCACTTTGCACATGGATAAACTGATTTTCTCTTTTTTTTAGAAATTAAACTGAAAAACGTTCAACGTGTCAAGTTTGTAAGTTTTAGATGAACATAAATGCACATTTTTTAAGTCAAATAAATAATATTGTAAAAGTCTGTCCCTCAATTTTTGCTATTTCAGTCATTACTGTACGTCTTTTTTTCTAGTAAAATATTGTAGTTACAGTTGAGTAATAAATACAAAAATATTAGGCGTATCGTTTAATACACGATTTCATAAAATGGAGCTTAAAATGTTAACTCTTTTTTTGTGAATCCGATATTAAAACTGAAAAGTGCATCTTGACAAAAAAACGTCATTCCCGTACGTGCGTTAGAAACCATTTTCGGGATGAAAAAAATTTAAAAATACCACTCCGTTATTTGCTTGGCGGTGTTTTCTTTCATAAGTAGGTGACTTTTCATAATTAAAATTTGTTATTTTTTATAAACATTAGAAAAGGTTAAACTTCAACATTTTCCTCGCATCTTTACCGTACGGTACAATAGAATTATTATTAACAATTATTAAAATCTGTAAAATTATGAAAATCTTTAAACTGTTCAAAATTTCTAAAATAATGAAATCGGCTCAAAAGTTTCAAAACTGCCAAAATTTCCAAAATATCTTAAATATACCTGAAAATTCAAAAATTATTAAAATTTGTCAACTTGTCAAAATTTCTAAACGGTTCCAAATTTCTAAAATTTTGAAAACGTCTGAAATGATCAAAATTTATAAAATGACCGACATTTCTGAAATTTCCAAAATGTCTAAAATTTCACAAATGGTAAAATTATTAAAAATTCTAGACTGCTTAAAATTTCTAAAATTATCACAATTTCCCAAATTGTGAAAACGCTTCAAAATTTTTAAAATTACAAAAATTTCCAAAATGTCTAAAATACCTCAAATTTTGAAAATTTCCTAAATTATTCAAAGTCAAGTTACCAAAATTTCTAAATTGTGCGAAATCTTTGAAATTGTCTCAAATTGACAAAATGTATAAAATTACCAAAATTTCTGAATTTACCAAAATCTATGGAATTTACAAAGTTTATAAAATTACCAAAATGTCTGAAATTTCTGAAATTTGCAGAATTTTTAAAATGTTTCGGATTATCAAAATTAATAAATTGTTCGGAATTGCTAAAATTATCAACATTTTTAAACGTTTCTAAAATTTCTAAAATTTTTTAAAATGTTGAAAAGTTTTTTAAATAATCAAAATCTCCTGCATTCCTAGAAATATCAAAATATAGGAAATTATCCAAATTTCTCAGTTTTTCACATTTCTAATGTTCTCAAGATTTTTTTAATTTTCAAAGTTTTCAAATTTTTGAAAATTTCAAAACTTTTTATTAACAAGAATTTTATTTTATAAGTTCGAGAATTTTTAGAAATTTTGATGATTTAAACAATTTTGAACATTACAGAAATTACGATGATTTAGAGATTTTAAACATTTGATAAAATTCATAAATATTAGAAATTCTGATAAGTTTATGAAATGTTGAACATTATAGAAATTACAGAAAATTTGGGTTATTTTAGAAAATTTAAACATTTCATAATATTATTAGAAATGTTTATTATTTTTATAATTTTAGATATTTTTAAAATATACGTATGGAACTCTAGATGATTCAAATATTTTAAAAATTTTTAGTGAGGATTTTTGACTCATCATATTATATTTAAGGACATGGCTGACCAAAGAAGGTCACTACTCCTTGAGAAGACGCCGTTCGCGAGTGTGGTGCTAATTACTTTTTTTTCGATAACTCACACAATTTTGACGTTCGAACGTTAGAAGTGAGTTCACAAACACGGCCAAGCCACGTTCCAACTATTGGTAAAAGAATTTTTGAAGAAATAAAAATTTGTTGTGCTGCGTGAAGTTAGCACTCCAATTTTGAAAACTTAATATTCTTTCTAATTTTTCCGTCTAAACGACAAAATTTGGTTTTCATACATGACCAAATGATTTCATTTCCCATGGTCTGTCCGGATTGTCAGAAATTTCTTTTGACTTCAGAGTATGAGTTGTGAGTTAGAAATGACTTTTCACTCATTTTCACTGAGTGAATAGCCCCTCGAGATCAACCTTAAATCAGGAAGGTGTATTGTAAACCAAGTAGATAAAGTTGCTACCAAAAACGACAAATGTTTAACAAAATATATGAAGTTTCTTTTTCAGAAATACCCTAAACTCTATCAAATCCTTTGAGTTTCCTTAAAATTTCTAAAATCCCTTCAATCTGGAAATATTCTTAGTATTCTTAACAAAAATCGAGTGAAATCCCGTAAAATCTTGAAATCTGTAATATCTTAAAAAATTCCTAAAAAAATGATGAAATCTTTGAAATCCTCTGGAACCCCTGAAACCATCCACATTTTTTGAATGCCTTGAAATTTATCACAATTATTTAGAAATGTTTATATAACTCGAAATTTTTCTGTGCGCCAAGGACATTTTTTTCGCATCTTATGAAATTCTTCGGAATATGTTGAAATACACTGTGTACTTTAAAATCCTTTGATATTCTTAATGTCGCTTTCATCTTATATAATCCCTAGAAATGTGTTTGAATATCATACAAGTACTTGAAGTCTTTTAAATCTTTCAAAATTCCTTTGAAATGCCATGAAATTGATAGAAATCCCTAGAAGCCCTACAACATTTCACGCAGTCCCTGAAATTCTCTAGGAATTCTATGAAATTCCATAAAATCCCTTAAAATCTTAGGAATCCTGTGATATCTTTGATGCACTTTTATAATACCTAGACATTCTTTAAATATTACCATTTTTTGGTATCTTGTTAATGATTATAAAATCTTTCCTACAAATAATAATAATTTTTTTAAACAAACCAAATAAAAATCTAGTTATCAGTGAAAAGTAGTAAGATATGTATTTAATACAATTTTCTTTTGAAAACAGAAAAAAAAATCATAAGTAGTGTCAAATACTCGCAGAACCCAATTTTTCACTTATCAAGTTTTTTTGGGCTATATAAAACAAACTTATGGGTGATGGAGACAAGTTTTGAGTTTTAACTCCATTTGTATAAAATTGAGGCTCAATGGTAGAATGAAATACTTCGAAATGAAAAAAAAAGAATTCTGTAAAGAAATGTTGAGTGCAAGAACTTTCAAATTGAAAATGATTGAGTTTCACGGTGATTGGATGAAAAATTGGTTTGCTTTGTCCTTGTATGATTAATTTTTTTTTAATGTGTAATTGTCAATTTTTTAATTATTCTTTCATATCATGAAATATATTCTTGATAAACTTTTCAAAAATGTTGTTTTTGAATTTTTTTTCCTTACATATATCTTGCTTTAAAAAGGTATAACATTTTTTTGATTCATTAAAAAATGAAATAATAGTATTTTTAAACGTAACAATGTTGTATGCTGCCATTTGTTTATATTTCATTATTTACATTTCAAGAAAGAATGATATAAGAAATGGTCGATTTCTCAAATGTTTACCATTTTTATTTCTAGACATCTTCTATCATTAATGAATTGTTTTCAAAAATATCTCGACTTCTTTCAGAAATGACAAAGGAAAAACTACAAATTTAAATAAAAGAAATTGATCAATATTATCAACGAGTATTTTTAATATTTAACATTCACAAATATCACTATCATTGAATTAAAAAGGAACATAATCAAGAAGGGGGTTTGATATTTCAGCTACAAAATTCTTGGAAATTAAAAAGAGCAAGAATCCAGCGACCAAGTTTGAATGTTCGTCGCCAAAGCGGAAATCAAATTTTGACTTATTTTGAATGAAATTTTTCAAATTTCAAAATTCAAGAGTATAGGATCTCGAAAAGCATTTTCAATTCTGTCCAGATTTGACAATTAGTCTTTAAGATTGAACAATATTAAAAATTAGAAGAACTTGAGCTCTAAAATGCCAATTGGACTCAGAGCCATCTTGAATACTTTCGAAATGCTCTCGTTGAATTTCGTATTATGCAATATGATATTAAGTTTAATTATATGTGATTGAATAAACTTTTTCTATAAAAACTAAAAATTCAAATATAATCTCGATCAGAAAATAAATCCTCTGTCATTTCCCGATGAAATAAAATTACCTTCCTAGCAAATATCCTTCCAGAAAATAAAATCACAAGTGATAATGCTAGATAAAGAACGCGACAGAGGCTCAAGGGTGAAACGCGCAACATGCGCGGTACAACAGAAAAAGTTCACTGCGCACTGACAGTTTTTCAGTGTTTCTCGTTCGAATTCTAGAAGCCCGTATGCTTAATTCTTCGATTACTTTCATTCTAAATTTTTATTCACAAATCACATAAAAAGTCGTTCGCCATCAAATAAAATCAGATAGACTTTTCAATAAAATGTAGCAACCCGTTAGTTTAATCTCTTTTAATAAAAATTATTTGACAGTGTCTTAAGCTCTAGAGAAATATTCATAATTTACCAGAAAAGATTGCTTTGTTTTTTAAATACTTTTTCATGCGGATTAGTAGACTTTTTCCAGTGATGAAATTCCCTGAAGTCTCATCAGACTTTTCTCTCTATCCAGGAGTCGTATAGAACAGTCACTTAAAATTTGAGTAATTTTTTTTCTGAAAATGCCTGATATCTCTACACGTCTCAGATAGTTCTTTATTATTCCTTATTATTATTTGAGCTGACTTAGGGTGTTTTTGAGATGATAAAGGTCCGCTGTTTTTAAATTGGAAATCTGCATTTTTAGTAAAAAAATAAATAGATTGGCAGCTCCAATGTCTTTAAATAATTCAAAGCCTTCGTTCTTGTTTTTTTCCATTAACTCAATATTATATGCAAAAATAATATTATTATTCACCATTAAAACTAAGAATTTGTTAAACTATTTTCAATTTTTTTGGCTAAACATTGGAGCCACCATTTTCTATCAAAAAATTTAGATTTCAAACTTTAATTAAGCTGTCTGAAAAACACATGCACAGTAAATCTTATTCATGTCAGATTATTTCCCGTGTTTTTTTACGCTTCATTAAAGTAGCCATTTAGTTGTTGAAAATTCGAATTTAAAATCAGGTGCCCGGAAAAGCCCCGTACAGTAAATTTGATTGGAATTGTATCATTTTTAAGATTTTGGGAGTCATATTGAAGTCGATATTTTGTTTTTGAAAATTTAAATGTAGAATTTGAAATAAGCTGCTAAAAAAAGTAATTTTAAAAAAAATATTTTTATTAGAGCCGCCATTTTTCTCATACTTGGATTTCAAAGTTCAAGATTAAATAATTCTAGATGAACAAGGTGAAAAATTAAATAAAAATACTTAAAGTTAGTTAGATGTTATTCAGGATATATAATTGCTCGGTGGTAAAAAAATCCCACCAAATAGTTTATGACAATTCGAAAAAATGGTGGAAATATACGATTTTGCGTGTTTGACAACGTTTTTTTTTAAATGACGTATACTGGGTTCTCGATGACAGATTTAATTTTTCGACGTCTGAATTTATTTATTTTAAAATGCATTTCAAAATTAAGAAATAAAAAATTTTTGTTTGCAAATTTTGTGAAAGAAATGAAAATGAAGTGCACGTGGACAAATTAATTTTCAAACCACAATTATTTTCATCATATTGTACTTTTGAATAGTACCGTTCGTTACAACATATTTATATCCGTAGGAAAAAATCTAGAATCAATTACACAACTATTCAGAAATGTTTTTTAAATAAAACTGTAGAAGCTACAACATTTGTTGAATTTCTTATGAACGAATAAGTGGATGAAAAGAATTTAGTAAGGATTATCAATGTTTGTTCACCTTATTACAACTAAATTGTACAATGAATTCATAACATTTTCGAAAAAAAATAATTTTCTAAGAACTTTTTCATTTTTAAATGTATCTTAAAGCAAGTAAATTCAGACATCGAAGAGTTAAATTGGTCTATTAGAACCCAAGATACATCATTGCAAAAAAAATTTTCTTCAAAAACTCAAAGTTCCATATCTTTGTCATTTTTTCGGATTTTCGAAGAATATTTGGTGTGATTTTTCTTCACCATCGAATAATCATATATTCTGAATTACAGCCGAATCCCATTCCCACACGAAGATTTCAGTGATCAGTTGACGTGGACTCCACCAGTTATTAACAAAAGCCTCAGAATTGAAATAATATTATGTATCAAGCATTACTTAAAACTTAAGTGCATACTACTGGCGTCGGCGAAAACGTTCTGAACAGGTCTGCACCCTTCAATAAATTAATTCGTCGTGGGGGTGTTCTAAAAAAAATCGAGCAGTAGGAGAGCATAATTGAAGATATCTGTGAATATTTATTTACTTTCTTTGACCAACAATCTAACAGTACATTATAAGAATAACTTTTAGTTGATAATGTTTTTATATGGTAATTAGATCATGTAAATTAGATACAGCTGTGGGTGAAGGAGTTGGAGTTGGGAAGATAATCTCAGCTCCTGTAATGTCTTTGGGTACCATATACTCTGGTCGAATATGCTCATGCATGAACAGTCGAAATTTGATCCAAGGAAACTCTTCCACTATGGATGTATCATGTGGTCCATGAACCTTTCCCTTTGTATGCCAAATCTTCAGTGGCCCTTCTGTTTGATCAAACATCTCTACTTTGAAGATGTTTCCAGCACAAACGACAAACCACAACATACCACTAGGTTCCATAACGTCCCGTTCTTGAAAGAAAAGATTTGTGAATTTAGAAAGAATAAAAATCAATCTCAACATTGAAAATTCTTTTTTAAATTAAAAGTTTTGTAAATCATAAAATAACAGTGATGGGAAGTAGCTAGTTTCATATAATTAATTACTTTTTTTGGTAAAATAGTGTGGTAGCGAAGTTACTTTTCTTACTAAGTAACTCTCTGGTAAATAGTTATATTGATTCTTCATTAGCAGCAATTATAAAAATCGTTTCTTTCATAGTTCATTTTGAAATATAGTTCACAAGACTTTTTATGACCATTGAATAAATTTTATTCGAAACCACCAAGTTATAAGACCTCCAGAAAAGTGGGCGCACAATAACGCACAATGTATTCCATGATTTTACTGTAGATCTATATATATATATATATATATATATCATTTTTTTCAGGGAGCACTACTGTCTTATAACATGGTGATTCCGAATGAAATATCGTACATCACTCATAGAGTAGGGTGGAGACGTGACTAACCCTACTTCTGATGTGATACTATTAATGCGTTTGCAACTATTTTTTTCATTTTCAAAATTCAACTCGTGGAGGCTAATTTTCAAAAAGCTTGTTTCAAAAAATTTTCTAACAAATTATTTCTTTTGAAAATGAACAAGGTATTCTCACACCTCACACCTCACACAGCCTAATTTACTTGAAAAAAGGACATATCTAAATCTTTTTAAAAAATTGCTGAAATTGACTAAATGTGACCAATGTGCATTAGCAATGTGACTTAAGTTCTTTGGAATTCAAAAACATTAGATGAAATTCATAAATCCTTAGGTTATTTTAAAGATTTTATGGTTTCTGAAAGATTTCAAGGAATCTTCAAAAGATTCGAAAAATTTCAAAGATAATGAGTTCAAGGGATTAAAAAAAATTATATGCGGTTTTAAACAGTTTCCTAGAATTTCGTTAGGATTTCAGGGGATCTGTAAGGTTCCAGGATATTTTGAAAGATTCTCACGGATTTGGAATTTACTGCTGAAAATTTTATAACATTTCCGAAGATTTTAATAATTGCGTGGGTTTTTGAAGATTCTTAATAAATTACTTTGATGAATTTCCTAGGATCACAATATTGCAAGGGATTTCAAGTGATTTCAAGGGGCTTCAATAAACTTCAAGGAATATCATAAATGTTCATGTATAATCACGGGATTTTCTAATATTTTATTGAAATTTTGAAAATGTAGTCAAAAGAATTGATGAATTTCAAAGAATTTCAAAGGTTTGAAGAAATTTTCAAATATTTGAAGGAATATCCGAATATTTTAAACATTTTTACTATTTCAAAGCATTTTAAGTGATACGAAGAAATTAAAAAAAATTAATATTTCATAATATTTGGATTGAATTTCGGAATATTTATTCACAAGAATTGAAGGATTCCCGAATTTGAAAATTCCCGAATAATAAAATTTCCGAATTGGAAAATTCTCTAATAAAAGAATTGCCGAATTATAAAATATCCGAAATAGAAAATGCCCAAATGTAAGCAATTTATTTTTATTAATAAATATTATGTATTTATTTATCAAAAATACAATAATCAAATATCTTCACGAAAAAAATACTTGGAATGTTCAAAGTTCCTATAATTATTGTTCGAATTTAAAACAATAATTGAAGAAAAATTTGGGACAACTGAAAAATCTTGAAAAATAACTTCTGGAACAAAATTGTTTCTAATTATTGTTATTTTTAATGCAAACAATCATTTTGGAATCTTTAAACATTACAAATATTTGATTATTGTATTTTTAGTAAATGAATCATATTTATTTAGAAAAAAAGTTATTTGTTTGAATTCGGGAATTTTATAATTAAGGAATTTTCTAGTTCGGATATTTCATAATTCGGCAATTTTATTCAATGTTTTCAAAATTATTGTTTGAATAAAAAAGAACAATAATCACAGAAAATTATTATACAGAAATATATTTTTTTCAATTATGTTATTTTAAATTTGAACACTAATTTTAGCATTTTTAAACATGAAAAATGATTTTTTTTGATAAAAATATTTGATTATATTATTTTGAATAAATGAATAATATTAATGAAAGAAATTTTTTGAATTGTTTAAACTCGGGAATCTAATAGTTCGAATATCTCATAAATTGGTAATTTTCTGCCAAGAATTTGCAAATTCTATGATATTATAAGCTGTCGGGAATTTTATTATTCGGAAAATTCCGAATTTTATTTTTCGGGAATTTTATTCTTCGGAAATTTGATTATTCTGAAATTTCATTATCAGGGAATTTTCCAATTCGACAATTTCACAGTATCGGGAATTTGATTTTACGGAAATTTTCAAATACGTTAATATTAGAAAATTTCGGGAATTTTTCAATTCAGGAATTTTATTATTCAGGAATTTTATCATTCGGAAATTTGATTATTCTGGAATTTTCGAATTTGTTAATATTATAAACTGTCCGGGAATGTTATTATTCTGGAATTTCATTATTCGGGAATTTGGCAGTGTCAGGAATTTTATTTTTCGGAATTGTTCACCATTCAATCGTGCCATAAAAATCTTGAGTTGAAAAATTCCCAAATAATAAAATTTATTGCCGATAATTAATAATATTACCGAATTTGAAGTACTATATTTTATGAAATATTATATTAATAAGTATATAAAATAATAATATTTCAAATTTAGACAATAATTTTATAATTTTCAAACATTAACAATACTTCTATATGAAAATATTTGATTATTATATTTTGAATAAATGAATAATTTTAATAAAAGAAATCAATTGTTTAAATTCGGAAATTTTCTGTTGGGAATTTTTCAATTCGGCAATATTACAAGCTGTCGAGAATTTTATTACTTGGGAATTTTTCAATTCGCTAATATTAAAAACTGTTCAGGAATTTTATGATTCGGGAATTTTCTAATTCCGGAATTTAATTATTAGGGAATCTTACAGTGCCGGGAATTTCATTTTTTGGGATCATTCAGTTGTTCTTTTTTGACACGGTCGTCTTTTTCTCCACAAGTGTATTTGGATATTATTTTTCATTTTGGAGAAGCTTTTTAATTCAATACTAAAATCATTACAAATTTATTTATGGATTTTATAATTTCAAACGAATAGTTTTTAGAAAATAAAGAATAATGTCCAAATACACTTATAGTGAAAAATAATTTTTTTCCTAAGTTAAAAAAAAATTAACGAAAATTCTGCAGCGTAGGAAACTAGACGGGAGAACTTGGACTCGATTGCAGTGATGCCAATGTTGGCGTCTTTTGCTATTGCGCTTGCGTTCGGGCCGCGCACTGGTTGGCCGCAGTTGCCACGCAATTCAAAATTGGAATTAAACACAATTCTTGTAACTCAAATAAATAATTATTTTAAAATGCACAAGAATGTATATAAATTGTACAGCTTCTGATTTTGGATAAGAAAAAAAGTTATAATACATATATTTTTTGAATAACAGTTTATTTTCTTTGACTTCCAAAGAATAACTTATATTTCACTAAACATTTAATTTCAGAAGTCTAAAATCAGAAGTTGCACCATTTATATACATTATTTTGCATTTTCCAATAATTATTCATTTAACCGTCCGGTCAATGACCGGGTACCCGGGTATCCATTTTAGTTTCCAATGAAGAATTTATTAAGCTACCCTGAAAAAAATTTCATGAACGTCCGGATCCCCAAAGTTGGAGTAGTTTGACACCATTTTTTTGTCAAATAATTTTCAATTGATTAATTCCATTGATGTTATTAGCTACCAAAGTCGATACCCCCTCCGTGCAATGACCGGGTACCGGGGTACTCACTTAGGTTATGCAATTGAATTATCTCTGGTTTTTTCTTCGCACATTCACCAATATTCGCTCCTTGGTGCATCGACGACAGCATAATCACTGCCTTATTTTTTTTTGCACATAACTGCACATTGTTACTTCCTTATGAAAGCCAAACACAGTAGATAGTTCTTCCCGTTTTTTCGATGCAGCCATCTCTGGTGGAATTTCTTCTTATTTTTTTTCAAAGTGCCAACAATCGTCAAGTCCCAGGACAGTAAAAATTTTGCCAATGGCAAAGTAGTGAAATAATTATCCATTGTGATATTTCTACCGGATCCTTTGTACGGTTTGCGCAGTAGGTGGGTATCCGGGTACCTGGTCATTGAACGAATGGTGGAACTTTGGTCATTGACCGGACGGTTAAATTACAATAATTATTTTTTATTCCAATTTTGAATTGCGCGCTGACTGCGGCCAACCGGTGCACTGCCCGAACGCAAGCGCAGTAGCAAAAGGCGCCAACATTGGCATCACTGCTCGATTGCCGGCGAGCGAACGGGAGAAGAAGAGAGTGGCAAAACTCGGAAGGAGTCGGGTTCAGAATTCCCTCTGAGACTTCTCCACTTTTTCGCCGCCTCGAGCTCGGGATTTCTTCAATTGCCTGCCCTGTAAAATTTCTCTTTTGCCTAGTAGGTCCCTTTTCTCGGACTGCGTCACATATTAGTTGTTTGAAATCCCTAATTTATTTTAGGTCACGTTTAGCTTATCGAAAAATCTAGAAAAAATGCATGACGTTTCAATTATCGAGGGGTCAGTTGCCTTGTTACATTTTCCATATTGTTTCAATTTTCTTTACACGGAGGAGGGGTGGGGTGAAAAGTATGGCAAAAATCCTGCTACGTAATTTATGGATGGCCCCTTACCAGTCTTCCACGGTGCTCGGACTGCCATAAGTGCTCCAGTTCTTCTTACATATACAACGAATGTGTAGCCTTTTATTTTGATAGGACGGCATACAAACTCATTATGTTTATAAAACGTAATTTCCATAGGAAGATCATTGAACTTCATATCAGCTTTTATTACTGTTCGATAATCTGCAGCTAGCCACAAATCAATCTGGTGGTTCCGATAATTGACAGACAAATCTTTAGGGCGTGTAAGCTCCAAGACGGGACGGTCTTTATCACCCGGTTTAAATGGCGCTCGCGTGTTCCCAGTCGGGCGCCCGGCATTGGCGCGGCGCCCCCCGTGCTTGCCCTTGGATCCTGAACTTGAACCTTCTCCGGCTTCCATAGCATTTATTTCTATAAAAAGAAAAGAAAGATATTTAATTATGAGAAATTAAATATCGATCATACAGGGAAAACAATAATCACACTGGATGGGGAGGAAAGTCTGCTGAGGCTTCAAGGAATTTGATTCATAATTAGAAGAAAAGTCAATTAATTTTTAAAAACAGAATCACTGGAAAAAGTCTTCTTATTTTTATGAGAGAGTATTTCAAAAACCTAGCGAACTTTTCCGATAAGTAATAAACATTTCTCTAGAGCTGAAGAGAGTGTCAAATAATTTAAAAAAAAAGAGATTCAAGCAACGGGTTGGTAAATTACATTATTATTACATTAATATATTAAAAAGTAGATCAGATTTTATTTTATGATGAACGACTTTTTATGTGAGTTGTGAAGAAGAATTTGGAAAATAAGCATCGACAACTGCAATTTGGCCATTGTGAATTTTCTTTTATTGAAGCTCCTTCGGCTTTAACGAACACATTCTCATCACGTGTCTCGTGCTTCGTACTCGATTTTGTCAAAATGCAAACTTTTCTACATTAGACCTGAGATTGCTAATTCAGTCATTGCAAAATAAAGTACACAATTTTATTTATCATGATTACTAATATTTGTTTCTTATTTTGCACTAAATTTTATCCTCAAATGCTCTGAAAAATGTATCATTTCAATAAATTTATATTATGAACTTCATGATATGCATTGGTATTGCAAAACGTATTTACATTGTCTTGTTTTTATAATCAAAAAAGTGCGCATCCTATTAAGAAAAATTTTGTCAATAAACATTTCATTGCAACTTGTGTCGCTTTTTCATGTATTTAATTTGTTTATTTTTAATAATATTCTTTACCATTTGAACCAAAAGAGAATTCACAATCACCGCATTACAGTGGTTGATGCTTTGACGTTCAATTTTGAAAGGTCTGTGCATAAATGTGGAGGGAGTACAAATATACAAAGAATTGGATGAATTGAAAACCCTTTGTGAAATAAGCAAAATTCAATTCCCTGTATCAATGTTTGAAATTATTCTTTGATAAATGATATTTTGCATTGAAAAATGAGTAAAAAAGTATCATAAAAGAATTGGATTAATTTAAAAAAGCGCCGTTGCTGATGGAATCCAAATCATTTTTTTTATTTTTAAAGAAGACTTTTCTTGACAGAACAAAAATTTTATGATACATTTTTTAAAAATGTTTTGAAAAAATTTGCTTTACAAAACTTATAATAACAATTTTTTTACTGATCCTACTTTCCCCACCGCTCGCTTCCCCTGCTTGGAAAAGGTACGGCGGACGGACAGACAGACGGACGGACATCCGACCGAATCTACTAAGGGTTTCAGCCCGGGGCACCGAAACCCTAAAAATGATTATTTTAATTATAATATTATGTGATAAATTTTCATTAACACTGTGAACTTATTCTGTGATCATTTTTTGTTAATATTTATCTAAATATATATTATATTTATTATAATTATTATACATGATTAAATTATGCAATTAAGTTCATAAATATATGTTAATTCATTTATTTTCAATGTAATATAAAAAATCTTAAATGGATATCCTCAAATTGAATTAATTTATTATGTAAATTGAAAGAATACCCTCACCAGATGTTTATCTTGTATAATTCAACAAATTTTTCCGAAAAGATAGGAAAAATCAATAAAAATGTTTTATCGAATTTGCATACAATTTTAAAATTTGTATTAATTTTCGAAAATTATATGAAACTCCAGCTTTTTATAAAATTTCTAAATTTTCATAAGACTTCAAAATTTTTATAAAATTTCAAATTTTTCGCAAAACTTCAAAATTTTCATAAAATTTCAAGATTTTCATCATATTTTAAATTTTGTTATAAAATGTAAAAATTAAAAAATTTCACCTGCTGTTTCTTGCTGATGAGAAATTTGCGGGACATGAGGTTGCATGGAATAACCGTGTTCGGAAGAGTGCCACATACCATTTGATTCTGTAAAAAAATTAAACATTATTTTAATTTAAAAGAAATTACACGGACGGCATCCATTTCAAACTAGGCAGGTTTTACATTTGAGGTGGAGAATCTCTCAGGGAAGAAATTAATATGTTGTTCTTAGATGGTTTTTTTTTTAGAAAAATAGTTATTAACATTCAAAATTTATGAAATTGAAACATAATTTGTAACATTGTATAAAAATACAAAAATTTCGAAGAAATTTAAAATTTTTGGATTAATACAAAATTTGCTAACAATTTTTAAAATGTTCTAAAATATAAAAATAAACCCCCAAAAATTGCATTACCCTCACCAGATGATTATCTTGTATAATTCAACACATTTTTCCTAAAAGATAGGAAAAATCAATGAAAAAGTTTTACAAAATTTGTCTAAAATTTGCATTAATTTTTAAAACTGTTATAAAACTCCAATTTTTTTATAAAATTTCAAAATTTTCAAAAAAATTCAAAATTTTCGTAAACTTCAAAATTTGCCTTAAATTACCAAATTTCTATCAAATTTTCAATGTTTTTATAAAATGTAAAAATTTTTAAATTTCACCTCCTGTTCCTTGATGAAAGAAATCCGGAACATGATTTGGTGGGTAATAATCTTGTCCATAACTGCCGTGATTTGGAAAAACACCGTTAACTGCAAAAAATCAAAAAATTAGTTTTTTATATCGTTGGAATCATGAAAAAAAGATACACCTGATTATTAAAATAATTTTCCTAAGTTGTTAATAACATCAGAAATAATTATTTCATAATTTTTGGAAAACACCGTTAACTGCAAAGATTGGCGAGTTTTGATTTGAGAGAGAGCCGTAACTGACCGTTAACTGCAGGCGTAAATCAGAGAAGTGACGTCGAAATTCGATAAAACGCCGTAACGAACAGTTACGGACCCCGAGCAAAAAGGTTTATGATTCGAGAAACGCCGTAACTGCACTTATGATAAGTTGCAAAATGCAAAATTATTATTAAAAGTCTGTATTTGTTATAATTATTAACAGTCCTAAATTAACAAGAAGTTATACTGTTAAAAAATGTAATTTTGTAAATTTTTGTAATGTTTGTAAATCATTTCAATTGTTTGAAGTGGAAAAAGTGAATCGGAAATTTTCAAAGAAAATTGATGAAATTGTTTTTAAAAATTTGCAAGATCTGAGAAATGTTATATTTATTATTTAAATTGTTTGCTGGGTGTATCGTATTAACAAAAATCATATTTTAATGTTACTACGTTGAGTAAACACTACTCAATGTAAAGAGTATTCACCATAATTTATTTAAGTTGAAAAATTGGTTAAATGTATTACGCAATATTCAAATTGTTTGCTCTTTGTAATCTGCGCGAGAACGACGTTCCTGATCTCTTTACGTATGTTAAATATGTTAAAATTAGTCATTTATTTCAAAATTAACATTTGAAAAATGTTTTTTATAATATTAAATTTCTTATAATTATAATGTGAGATTGGATTATA
>CAKNXH010000278.1:94304-122120 GCA_932178445.1 Andricus quercusramuli | reverse complement strand
TATATATATATATACATCCGGTTTTTTCCAAGTACCGACTTCCAATTTATTGAAATAGATAACACTCATAACTATTTGGCTGATTTTGAAACAAGCGTAAAAAAGATAAAACAATTATGGATATTAATAATAATCTTATATGCAATATTTCATAATAATTATAATTTCATAACTGACTAATACTTTATGATAATTCCACTCTTTCATATTCTTTTGCCGTGAACGGCGTTCTCTCAAATCGAGGCAGGCCTATTTCTGAGGTCCGTAAATCGAAAGGGGCCGTAGCTGCCTGTTACGGCGTTTTCTTGAATTTCAGCATCCCAATCAACACCGTTAACTGCATTTTAGATAATTGATGAACATTTTTTAACCATTTCTCTTGCAAAAAAAAAATGATCGTAAGCAAATTAGTCAAGAACAACGAAAAAATGCAGAAAATTAACAAGAATCCGCGATACACGCAAATAAAGATTCGAACAGTTTTCGTCGATTTTCTCGGCTTTGTTTAGTTTGCATTTATAAAATTAAAAAAATAATGTATAACATTTTATAAAATTACAAAAATTTGGTAGAAATTTCAAATTTTTTGCTTAATAATAAATTTGCTAGAAATTTTCAAAAATGTTCTAAAATATGAAAATAAAAAAAGTTTCTAAAATACTTCGATTTTTGAAGTTCTGAAAAATTTTATATGTTCAGAAATTCTTAGAATTTTGGAAATTTCCGAAATAGTTTAAATTTTGAAAAAAAATTCCGACAAATAAGGAACTGACCATAAACCACGGATGGCCTCGATCAAATTCAACCCAAAAGTACTTGCATATCCAGTTTTTCTATTGTGCGTGTTTCTGGGAGTCCCTCCAAAAACCGCATTACGCGTTTTTGACAATTTTTTTTTTTTCATTTTTAACTATTAAAAATCTCAGTTTTCTCAAAAATGACGCAAAATACGAATCGGAGTCTATGGCCTTAAATTTTTTCCCTTCCTAAAATCTATAAAAGAATACCCTCACCAGATGATCATCTTGCATAATTCAACATTTTTTTCCTGAAAGATAGGAAAAATCAATGAAAAAGTTTAATAAAATTTGTATTAATTTCCAAAATTTGTATGAAACTCCAATTTCTTATAAAATGTCAAAATTTTGATTAAACTCCGAAATTTTTATAAAATTTTCGTAAACTTCAAAATTTTCATAAAATTACCAAATTTTTATCAAATTTTAAATGTTTTTATAAAATGTGAAAATTTTACCTCCTGTTCCTTGTTGATGATAATTTTCCGGTACATGATTTTGCCCGTAATAATCTTGTCCATAAGAGTTCCACATAGCATTTGATTCTGTAAAAAAATTAAACATTATTGTAATAAAAAAAAAATTACACGGACCGCATCCATTTCAAACTAGACAGGTTTTACATTTGATGTGGAGAATCTCTCGGGGACGGAATAAATATGTGGTTTTATGAGTGTTTTTTTTTAGAAAAAGAGTTATAAACGTTCAAAATTTATAAAATTAAAAAAAAATAATGTGTAACATTTTATAAAATTACAAAAATTTGGTATGACACACACACACACACACACACACACACACACACACACACACACACACACCACACGCACACACACACACATTTTTTAAATTTTCATGAAAAATCGAAAATTCCAATTTTCATCGCTCAAAAAATAATGACAAATCAAAAATTCCATTTTCAAGTATGCAAGGTGAATCAAAGTTGAAATTAATTTTATCATTATGGTAGAAAATCGCAAATATTTGGTTAAAAACTAATCTGTTTTGGTTGAGGATTTAAACGTTTTTGTTAAAAATTCATCTTTTTTGATTAAATTAAATTATTTTTGGTATAAAATTAAAGTATGTTCTGTGGTTGAAATATAATATATCACGTTTTTCGTGGAGAATTCATCTTTTTTGCTGGAAAATTAAACTACTTAGTTGGAAGTGGGACTACTTTGTTAAAAATTCATTGATTTGATTGCTGTTTCACCATTTTACTCGAAACTCCCTTCTTTGTTTCAAAATTGAATAATTTTGTTGAAAATTATATTTTCTAGATGAGAATTAATTGTTTTAACTGAAAATGTAACTCGTACATTTTTGGTTCAAAATTCATCTTCTAAAGTTGAAAATTCAAATATCTGGTTTATAATTTCTGTATTTTATAGGAAACTCGAACTTTTTGGGAGAATATTTAATATTATTGGTGAATCATTCATCCTTTTGGTTGGAAATTCTTTTAAAAATTCAAATATTTGTTTGAAAATTCATGAACTTTGTTAAAAATCATCTTATTAGTTGAAAATTGATCTTCTTGGTAGGAAATGAGATTTTTCTTATTTAGAATTAATTTTTTTGACTGGAAACATAACTTCAATTTTTTGTTGAAAATTTATATTCATTGATAGAAATTTAATGTTCTTGGTTGAAAATTATACTGTTTCGTTGGAAATTTGACTTAATTTCATTGAAAATTAATTTTCTTTCACTGAAAATTTAACTATTCTATTTTTAGTTGAAAATTTATCTGTTTTCGGTGAAAGTTTAACTATTTAATGAAAATCCGTCTTGTTTTTAGTAAACGAGTACTCTCTAGTTGAAATTTCATCTTTTTGGAAGAAAAATAATTTCTTTGGTTGAAAACTCATTTGTTGAATATTATTTTTTTTTGAAATTTATTTGACTAACTGAAAATTATCCTACTTTATTTTTGATAGAAAATTTATCTTTTTAGTTTGAAATTCATGTTTAGTAAGAAATTAAACTATTCTATTTTTATTGAGAATTCATTTCTTTCATTGAAAAGAAATGTTCAGTTGAAAATTAGTTTTTTTGTTGATAGAAAATTCATCTTTTAGATTGAAAAATCCACAATTTGGACAAAATTTCATATTTTTAGTTGAATATTCATCATTGTGATTAAAAAATAATTTCATTGATTGAAAATTCGTTTCTTTTTAGTTGAAAATTAATTTTTTCACTGAAGATATAACTATTCCATTTTAACTTGAAAATTGTTATTTTAATTGAAAATTGATTAATTTAGCTGAAAACTCATTTCTTTAAATTTACTTTTCTAACTGCAAATTGAAACATATTCTTGGTTTGTAAATTGATCTTTTTTAGTTTGAAATTGAATTATTTTGTAAAAAAATCATTTTTCTGGTGGAAAATTCATTGACTTGAATGAAAATTTAATCATTCTTTTTTTTTTGGGTTGAAAATTATTTTTTTTTTTAAAAAAAAAATATTTTTTTGCGAATTCGTTCTCTTTCTGGTTGAGCATTTATTTTTATGTCATTTTAACTATTCTAATGTTGGTTGAAAATTGATTTTTTTAGATGAAAATTCATGAAATTTTTTGAAAATGAGTCTTCTTTGGTAGAAAATTAATCTTTTGGGTTGAAAATTCTACTATTTCGTTGCAAATTTGATTTAATTCTATTGAAAACTAATTCCTTTACTAAAAATTTAACTATTCTATTTTTAGTTGAAAATTTATCTGTTTCCGGTGAAAATTTAACTATTCGTCGAAAATCCGTCTTTTTTGGTGGAAGAGTACTCGCTAGTATTGAAATTTCATCTTTTTGGTTGAAAATTCGTTTGTTTTTTATTTAGAAATTCATTTTACTAACTGAAAATTATTCTACTTTATTTTTGGTACAAAATTTATCTCTTCACTTTGAAATTAATGTATCTGGCTAAAAATTAAATTTCATTTAGTTAAAGACTCATCATTTCATTTGAAAATCAAATTGAACTATTCCATTTTTAGTGGAAAATTTACCTTTTTTTGTTATAAATGTAATCTTTTTCTTTAAAAAATTATCTGTTTAGTAAGAAATTAAACTATTCTATTTTTTATTGAGAATTAATTTCTTTCTTTGAAAAAAAATGTTCAGTTGAAAATTCGTTTTTTTGTTGATAGCAAATTCATCTTTTGGATTGAAAAATCCTCATATTTTTGGTTGAAAATTCATCATTGTGAATAAAAAATAATTACATCGGTAATTAATTGTGCTGAAAACTCGTTTTTTTATTTACTTTTCTAACTGCAAATTGAAATATTATATTTTTTGGTTTGTAAATTTATCTTTTTTAGTTTTATATTGAATTATTTTGTCAAAAATTTAGTTTTCTGTTTGGATATTGATTGTCTTAACTGAAAATTCAATTCTTCCTTTTTTGGTTGAAAAATAATTTCTTTGTTATAAAAAAATATATATTTTTGAAAATTTGTTCTCTCTTTGGTTGAAGATTTATTTTTCTGATATTTAGCTATTCTAATGTTGGTTGCAAATTGATATTTTTAAATGAAAATTTATGAAATTTGTTAAAAATTAATTTCTTTGATTGAAAATTTATGTTTTTGACTTGAAAACGCAACTAAAAAGTGTTTTAAATATATTTGGAACCAAATTTGTTTTCCATTAACATTATTATCTTTGAGGTGTATGGTGGGTTTTATACCTAGAAGAATTTAGAAATTGGGATATTGTAGCGACCCCTAATAAGGCACTATTTAATGCGAATAATATGTTTTCTATGACATTGACTTCTTTTATCATTTAAATTTAGCACCCTTTCCAATTTGAAGCGATGCATTTTCCCACAAAATTCAAATAAATAAATTATTATTAATAAGAGTAGAAAATAAGATTTTTTAGATCCTAATTCAAAGTGCTCATTAGGGTGGTTCTTATTTATACTTGGTGGATTTTTTTTCTCGAATTTCTCTGCTCTCACCCTCCAGTTTTGTTCGAATGCCAAAAAAAAAAATATTTTCCAAATTTCAGCAAAATCGGTTAATATTTAGGGGTCGCGCAAAGACTATGAAATTTCCCACTGATTTACCATGGAAAAAAGTCAGCTTTTTGTTAATCCAATATTTAAACCTGATTGAATATTTGTTTTTTTAGCTAACTCGCGAAATCAACGTATTTTCTAGACACCATGAGTTATTTAATCAATAATAACAATAAAATAGTTTGTGCAAATAATTTTACAATTATTTAAATTATACGTATTTGTTCAAGCATATATTGTACCTGAAAAAAAGCAGGAGAAACATTTTCTCACTAAATTTTCGACAAATTTTAATATTTCCAAGTACTAATTTGTTTATTATAAATACTCGTAGATGTTTAAACAAATTAAAATTCCTTGAAAAAATTTTTTGTTGCTATTTTTCGAAAGATTTACATATTTTTATGTTTTGCTTTTTCAGAATACTCTTAAATGTTTAAACAAATTAAAATTGTTTAAACAATTGAATATGTGTTAAAAAATGACTGCGTATTCTTAAATTACTGATCAATGATTATTTATCTGAAAAAACTTTTAAAAAGCGTCAATAAACCGCAATATTACGTAAAATTCACATTTGTGACTTATGGGGTTTTCTTTGGTGACCCATAAGAATGGCTTAAAATTATTGAATTTAAAAATTTATGACTGAGTTTTATTTTCTGACAAATTCTGAACAGTATACTAAAACACGGAATTATTTGTAACATATTATCGCGTTTAAATATTAGATTTACAAAAAGCTCAGTTTTTCCCATGTTGCATCAATGGGAAACTTCATGGTCTTTGCGCGACTCCTAAATATTAACCGATTTCGTTCAAATTTAGAGTAGATTTTTTTTGGGGGCATTCAAACAAAACTGGGGGGTGAAAGCAGAGAAATTCGAAAAGTGAGAAATAAGGGCCACCTCAGTACTCATAAATGCTCATTAAATTCTCAAAGCACATAAAGGTGGAGCATATTCTCGAGCATATTTTCATGCTCGTGAGAATTTCTCCGAGGACCTAAACTCTTCAGAACACTAGATAGAAGAGGTAGAAAATTCCATGAAAAGTTTTAAAGTTAGGAATTAAATACTAAACAATTCTAATTTCGGTGAGGTCAAAATTAAGCAAATTAAAATTTTGAGTGTTAGAAATTGAATGATTATTCAGAGAGCCTTAGGAATAAAACAATATGAGGTATCCAAAATTCAAAGAGCAAAGAATTAAAAATTATTTTGAGTACACTTACCACCAAAACTTAGAAGAATCACGATGGTAAGAAGCAGATTGCTGATAAGATTCTTCATTTTTTTAGGTAGATTTCTTGAACGCCAAATGAGAAATTTGGGACATATGCACGGCTATATATACTCATACTTGTCGGTCACTATTACCCGGAAATCCTACAGGATTATGAAAATTTTCAAAACGTGGAAACATCGTGGAAGGAGCAATGGGAAAGCTCTCAAGCCGGAAGAAACTGTTAAAATTGAAAACAATATTTAACAGACCTTGCAGGCTGCACTTCCGATAAGAAAACAGCTAGTTTCCGTGTCTGAAGTGAGGATTGTTATCAGTACAGTGAACCTATTCTGTGGAATCAAAATAGTACAAGGTGTCGCCAAGGTTTAAGAATTTTTGTCTTCTAATATGTTCTTGAAATTTTGACAACTTTTCCAATTAAGTAAATTTTAAAAGATATATTTTTTTTAGAATTATAGTTTTAGTGTCACTATTTCAAGATTTACTATTCTCATTGTAATCCTAATGTGAAGGTACTGGTTTCATGTAAAATTCGACTTAGTCGGTTTTCATCAAATTTTCACGTTTTGAGACCCCCTGAGTCAGAAAAAAATGATTTCTACGAACTTGACGAACTTTTAGTTTCTGACACTAAAAGAGTGACACTAAAAAAATCGTGCTCACAGACGAACATACATACAAACAGACATACAGACAGGCAGACGGACACATTCGTGAAAACTGGTTTTTCGGGTTCAGAAGGTCGATTATATTTATCAATATTGTATTATCAATATGCAAAAGGGCTTGAAAACGACTAAAATTAAAGTTAAAAAAAAACATTTCTGTTGAAAAAAGACGTATCGTGTCTATCTGTAGTCTGCAATCGCACAATGGGGAAAAATGACTTTTTTAGATCAAAGTAACGTACAGCCCGCAAATATCGACTGATTTGAAAAAAAAATGTTTAAAAAAAGCTGATAAGATTTCTAAGGGAGTTGACAAGCCTGATTTCCAAATTAGGCTTCCATTTTTTTATAAATAAACAAATATGATGAAAAAATGACCATTTTTTCTATTTGAGGTTCCTGGTGCTCGTCAATAACAGAAAAATTGTTTTTTGTTGAAATAGTGTTTTATAGGATTTTCTTTAAGGTTGCGTTTTTTTAAGTTATATTGAAAGAACTTTGGATGAAAAAAATACAAAGATGAAGACATTTCTTCTTGAGATTATTATTGTTAATATTATGAACAAATTTAATGAACAAATGCATTAATCAAGCATTTTTCGACAGAAAAATTCGCTTTTTGAATTAGGAACTTTATGATCATTTTAGCGAAATTCATAATTTGTAATAATGTCAAATTGTACACAAACTTGTACAATTTATGATAATTTCATGATTTTTCAAAACAAATTTGATAAATAAATGCATTTTTTGCGCATTTGTCAGCAGAAAAATTCGTTTTTTTTTTAATACCAGTCCCCTCAGTTGGGAACTTCATGACAATTTTAGCAACATTCATAATTAGTTCATAAATTTAATGATTTTTCAAACAGATTAATAAAAAAATGCATTATTCGGGAATTTTTCAACAGAAAAATTCGTTTTTTTCGATCTCAATTTTTTAAATTGGGAACTTCATTATAATTTCAGCAAAATTCATAACTTCTTAATCAATTTTATAATTAAACTCAATAAAAAAAAGCACTACTGGGGCATCTGTGGACGGGAAAATTCTTTCTTTCTCGATGTCAGACTTTTGAATCGGGATCTTCATAATAAATTCAGCAAAATTCATAATGAGTTGATAAGTTTCATGATTTTTTTGAACGAATTTACCAAAAAAATGTATTATTCGGGCATCTGTGGAAAGAAAAATTCGTTTTTTCTTTTGACATAGAAAAAAAAGAATTTTTCTGTCGACAACTGCCTGATTAATGCATTTATTTATTAAATTTTTTAAATAAGAATCATAAAATTTATCAACGAATTATGAATTTTGCTGGAAATGTCATTAAGTTCCCAACAGAAAAAACTGGTATTGAAAAAAACGAATTTTTCTTTCAACAAATGCCCGAATGACGCATTTGTTAATTGAATTTGTTTAAAAAATCATAAAATTAATCTATAAATTATCAATTTTGCTAAAATTATAAAGTTCCTAACTTAAAAAAATGACAAGGGAAAAAACGAATTTTTCTGTCGAAAAATGCCTGATTAATGTATTTGTTTATTAAATTTGTTCATAATAATAGCAATAATGATTTCAAGAAGAAATTTATTCATCTGTACATTATTTTCATCCAATTTTTTAAAAATATATCCTAAAATAATGTAAAATTGTGGAAAATCGTAGAAAACATCCTTCTAACAAATAATTTGTTTATAACGATTTCTTTTGTTCATTATATAATATTGAGACATCTTTAAATAATGTTACTTCATGAAACTTAGGAGATGTTAACAATTTTCCTTTTACTGACGAGCACCGGGAACGACAAATGAAAAATTTCCATTTTTATGGTCGTATTTGTTTATTTATACAAAAACTTGAAAGCACAATTTAAAATCAGGCTTCACAACTTCTTTCGAGATCTTGTCAGCTTCATTTGCAATTTTTTTGTCCAAATAGGGCGATTTCTGTGGGCTGTACGCTATTTTGAACCAAAAAAGTATTCCCCCCCCCATGTGATGTAGGGTGGCCCTTATTTTTCACTTTCCGAATTTCTCTGCTATCATCCCCCAGTTTTGTTTGAATGCCGAAAAAAAAATTTCCTCGAAATTAGAGCAAAATCGGTTAATATTTATGGGTCGCGCAAAGACCATGAAGTTTCCCATTGATTTAACATGGGAAAAAGTGAGCGTTTTGTAAATCTAATATTTAAATGCGATAATATGTTACAAATAATTCTGTGTTTTAGTATATTGTTCAGAATTTATCAGAGAATAAGAATCAATCATAAATTTTGAGTTTGCATAATTTTAAGCCACTCTTATGGGTCCCTAAAGAAAACCCCATAAGTGAAAAATTTGAATTTTACGTAATACTGCAGTTTATTGACGCTTTTTAACATTTTTTTTTGCATAAATAATCACGGATCAGTAATTTGAAGATACCCAGTCATTTTTTAACTAATATTCAATTGTTTAAACAATTATAATTTGTTAAACCATTTAAGAGTATTTTTAAAAAGCAAAGTAAAACATACAAATATGTCAATATTTCGAACAATAGCAACAAAAAATGTGAACAAAGGAATGGTTGAAGAAATTTCCATTTGTTTATACATCTAAGAGTATCCATAATGAACAAATTAGTACTTAAAAATATGAAAATTTGTCGAAAATTTATTGAGAAAATGTTTCTCCTGCTTTTTTTTAGGTACAATATATGCTTGAACAAATACGTATTATTTAAATAACTGTAAAATTATTTAAACAAATTATATTATCGTTATTATTGATTATATAACTCACAATGTCTAGAAAATACGTTCATTTCGCGAGTTAGCTGAAAAAAACCAATATTTAAACAAATTCAAATTGTTCAAACAATCGAATATTAGTTAACAAATGACTGGGTATTCTTAAATTACTAATCAATGATTATTAATGTAAAAAAACTTTCAAAAAGCGTCAATAAACCGCAATATTACATAAAATTCACATTTGTCACTTATGGGGTTTTCTTTGGGGACACGTAAGAGTGGCTTAACATTATTCAACCTCAAAATTTATAATTGATTCTTATCCTCTGACAAATTCTGAACAATATACTAAGACACGGAATTATTTGTAATATATTATCGCGCTTAAATATTAGATTTACAAAAAGCTAACTTTTTCTCATGTTAAATCAATGGAAAATTTCATGGTCTTTGCGCGAACCCTAAATATTAACCGATTTCGCTCAAATTTGGAGAAGATTTTTTTTTGGGCATTCGAACAAAACTGAGGGGTGAGAGCAGAGAAATTCGAGAAAAAAAATCCACCAAGTATACATAAGAACCACCCTGATGATGAGGCTATTCGTAGAACTCGGAAATTCGAGTAATTTATCCTCGAGCCTTTTTTCGATGAAAATAAAATGACCACATTTATAGCATTGTCAAAATTTATAATACAAAGGGAAATCAACATTCTAATACAAACAACGCACGTCATGAAAAAAAGGGAAAAATAGACAAATGTTGCTTTTTGAAAGCCCTACAAGATCATAATAACAACTTTTTGAATTCACTTGAAAAATCGAAAATTCAAATTTTGACCCCAAAAGACATAATGAAAAATTCAATTTTTTGGATAAACTTTGCAAGATATAAAAAAGATGAATAGACAAAAATTGTACTCTTAAAATAGATCTACAAATTTGTCCCGAATCGTTTTTTATAGGTCGTGTGGTTTTGTTTTAATCGTGAAACAATTCCTTGAGTGCACAATTTTTGTCCATTCATCTTTTTCCGTATCTTGTATACTGTGACCGCGAAATGGAATTTTTTATTCTTTTTTTTTGCGATAAAATTTGGAATTTTTCATTTTACAAGAAAATTAAAAAAGTCTCATAACAATATTGTAGGGTATACAAAAAGAAAATTTTTTCTTCTTTCGCCTTTTTTCATATCCTGCGCTGTTTGGCTTAAAATGTTCATTTTCGTTTGCTTTTGGGAATTTTGTTAATAATATAACGAATATAATGAAAAATAAAAAATTCCATTTTTTGGTCAAACTATGTAAGATACAGAAAAAGATGAAATTTACTCTTTGATTTGACGCGCAGGTTCTGTTTTATTTGTAAAAAACAACATTAAAAAAAAAAAAAAAATTTTTGAACAAAAGACACAAGCTAGAAAAAAAATCGAGAAAAGTTGTTCACCCGAAAAAGAGCTTATGTTATCATTTTTCGATAAGACACATAGTTCTTGTTTTAATTCTAAAAAACTACATTCAAAATAAACAAATTAAATCTTTGGACCAAAAGATATAATGTACAATGAAATGTTTGATAAAGAAATTGTTTTTGAATAAGATCTGAAAATTTGTTTCTAACGTTTTTCTCTCATGAGACACGTGATGAGAATGTGTTTGCTGAAGCCGAAAGAGCTTTAACAAAAGAGAATTCACAATCACTTAATTTCAGTTGCCGATAGTTTTACTATAAAAGACAAAATCTCAACAAAATGCATCATTTTCAGATCAAATAGTTGAATTTTCAAATTCAAAAGATCAATTTTCAGACGAAAATCGAATAGGTAAATTTTTAATTGTCAAAATATCAATTTTTCATAAGAAAAATGAATCTTCTACAAAATAGTTGAATTTTCTAGGCAAAAAGACGAATTTTCTATATGAAACGGTTGAATTTTCAATCTGAAAATATGAAGTTTCAATAAAAAATTAAATTTTTAATCTAGCAGTTAAATTTTAAGACATTTCATTTCTACAAAAAGAAAAAACAAATAAATTTTCAATAAATTATGTAAATTATCGACTGAGTGATCAAATTTCTAAACTAAAAAAATCAATTTTTAACAAAAAATGAAATAGTTAAATTTTAGTTTAAAGAAAAATTAATTTTCGATAAAAAAATAATCTTCTACCAAACAGTTGAATTATCCGCCATATAGATTAATTTTTTACCAATTCCTAAAATTTCCAAGACAAGAAGACGAAAGTTCAGTACAAAACAGTTGAATTTTCAACTCGATAAATTTTCAGTTGAAAAAATTAATTTTCACTTCGAAAAATGGAAGTTTCTACAAAGTTGTTTAATTGTCAACCAATGAGATGAATTTTCAATGAAAATTATAATACTTAATATTTCAACAATAGAATATTCTAATTTTGAATGAAAATAATTGGATATAATTAAAAAAGACGAACTTCTAACAAAATAGTTGAATCCCCAACCAAAAGAGATTAATTTTTAACCAAAAAAATCGATTTTCCACCAGAAAAGATGAATTTTCAACAAAATGCATACATTTTAAACCAAATAGTAACATTTTCAATAAAAAAAGAACTAAAAATTCATTATCAATCATTTTTCCGTGCGGTACGTAGCCTTTATTTTATTCTTGGAAAATAACATTCACATTAAAAAAATTAATTTTTTGGGAAAAGAACACAAAGTACGAAACAAAAATTAATGAACAAAAGTTGTCCAGGCGAAAAAGATCTACAAATTTGTTCTTATTTATTTTTATATAGGGCGCCTATTTCTGTTGTAAATCGTAAAAAATAACATTGAAAATAAAAAAAATTAGGTTTTTGGAAAAACGACACAAGGTACGATGAAATGCTAAATAATAAAATTGTGTTTTTTATAGGTTACACACTTTTTTTAAATGAAAAAATCGGCTAAAATTATTAATAGATATTTCCGGTGAAGAAAAAAAAATTTGAAAATCGAAAGTAGAACTACGTGTATGGAAAAGTATGATTCATTGGAAAACGATTAATGAACGCTTTTGTTGTGCGCGCTAGCAAAACTGAAACCAGTGTTCCAGGCACACTTTTTGTAAAAAAAATTTGTATTCACAGGCAAAACAAAATTAAATTTTTTCACCGTAAAAGATTAATTTTCAAGCCAAAAGGACGAATTTTCAACAAAAAAGTTGCTTTTCAACAAAATTTGGACTTTTTAAAAAAATAGTTAAATTTTTAACGAAATGAATAAATTTTCAAACAAATGGTTGCATTTTCAAACGGAAAATATTAATTTCCAACAATAAAATTAATTTGTAGCTAAAAAAAAGACGAATTTTCTACGGAAGAGTTGTCATCAAAACAGTGGATTTTTGACCAAATTTGGATTTTCCACTAAAATACTAAAATTTTTTGGAAATTACATGAATTTTGAATGAAAATGATTGCATTCTTATACCAAAAATACTAATTTTCAACAAAAGAGTTAATTTTCAACCAAATAGTTGAATTTTCTGCTATTTTCAAACCGAATATAAATTTTCTACAAAAGAGTTAAATTTGAGACAAAAAAGTTTATTTTCTACCAAATTTAGGCTTGCTAACAAAATACCTAAATTTTCAACAAAGTGTATGAATTTTCAACCAGATGGTTGACTTTTTGTACCAAAAATATTAGTTTTCAACAAAAAAGTCAATTATCAAGCAAATAGTTGAATTTTATATCATTTTCAAATCAAAAAAATGAAGTTATGTTATGTTTTTAAGAAAAAAGATGAATTTTCAAGTAAAATTATAAATCTTTAACTAAACAACTGTTTTTATGAAGTAGATGATCTTTCAAACAAGTAGTTCCATTTACCACCAGGAAAGACATCTTTAAAAAAGAGCTAAACCCTCTTCAGAATTTTTTCACCAGAAAAGATGAATTTTCCAGCCAAACTTAACATTTTACACGAAAAAGCAAAACAAAGACGTTCTTTATAAAACAGTTGCATTTCCAAATAAAAAATATGATTTTTTTACGAAGAAGTTACTTTTCAATCAAAGGAAGTGGTTGAATCAGAAGAAAATGCATGAAGTTCCAACAAAAATAAATGAATTTTAAACGAAAAATATAATAGCAGTTGGTAATAGTCGAATTTTGAAACAAGAAAGAAAAAATTTCCCGCTGAATTATTACATTTTCAAGCAATGAAGAAAAGTTTTTTACAACAAAAAATGGTATTTTCTAATGAAAAATATGAATTTTCAACAAAAAAGATACTTTTCAACCCAATAAAATAGTTAAATTTTCAACAAAATCCATGAATTCTCAACAAAAATAGATAAATTCTTAACGAAAAATATAATAGGAATTATACAACCATTTAGAGATGCAATTAAATTATTTCAAAAATAATTATCTGTAATTAAAAATTCAAATTATATATTTCATTTATTATCCCCAGTTTTTAGAATAATATTAATATTAATTTAAAATAATCTCAAGAAAATAGGTGAATCCTCACTCAAGAGAGATTACTTTTCTACCCATAAATGACAAATGAACCTTTCTTAATAGGAGATAATTTACAAAAAACACACAGTAACTTTGAAGTAACTAAAATTAAAGTTCCAAGTTACTGTAAAAATCGTAACTAACTATCGTTACAAGTTACTGTTTAAAAAAGTAACGAAGTCATTTTAAAATTTACAAATAATGTAACTTTTCAGTAACTCCGTTCCCCGTAACAAGTAAAAAAATAAAAAGTAAAAAATGAAATAATGCAAAAAAACATGCAGAAATAAAATAAAATAAATAATGAATAACATGAAAAAATAAAATAAATTAAAGTGAATAATAAAATTTTAATAAATAAACCCAACTATAAAACATTCTTACTATCGTCAAATTAATACTTTCATGAAGGCCAATAATTTCGTTGTGTACCTTGACATCTTATCCGGTTCCATAAATGTTTACCGCTTTGTATTTGCTCTTCCGTATGAGATAGCATGTATCTCTTAAAGAACCCTTTTTTCAACGAATAATTATTTATAAACCTACAGAATAAAAACTGAATTTTTCACTCTCAAAGTTTTCCAGAGTCAATTATTATAAACTTCGAATAGTTACATTTTCAAAATATTCAATTATACATTTGTTTCGTTTGAAAAAATTATATTAACAATAAATTAAAAATGTTTGATAATTGAAATTGAAATTATCTAAGTATGGAAAATAGTATTTTAATTGGATAATGTACTAAGTAAAATTGAGAGATTTGGTGATATACATTTTCAAGTTAAGCCCTGAAGTATGGGAGCACTTTTTTGAGCTTCAGCTCATTTCATGAATTATGTACAAATTAAAATCGACGTGATGAATTAAATTATTATTTTAAAAATTCTCATTCTCTCACAGAAGCTGTATGATAGTCATGATTTGAAAAAAGTGTGAATAATTAAGTGTTTAATTATATATGAAAAAAAATCTCATACAATGTTTAGATTGTCTGCAGATAACTTGATGGAATTTTCGAGAGTTAATTTTCACTACCAATATGTCAAAATTGTCGGAAAGATTTCTAAAAATATCTATTAAATTTTTTTAGCACTTTATACTATTTGTAAAATGATTTTTCTATAGTAAAGCTTTTTTGAAGGTTTCTTTCCTATTCATTGAAATTTAAAGATTTGAACTCCTGAAGCTAAATATTTTTCATTTGAACATATCAAAACTGAACTGCAAATTAAAACACTTAAAGTGCAACTCGTCATTCTGAATACCCTAAACTGGAAAATGAATCAACTAACAAGGGGAAGGCCTCAAGTATGAAATTCAAATCGAGTTTGCATGACGATAATTCGAAAGATTATCGAATTTCATTCGACACGTCTCACGGCTTTTTTGTAAGTGGAGCCTAGTTTTTAAAATATTAATGTTTTAAAATTGCGGCTACCTTCACTGATACACTAGTATCAGTCACGCGGGTAATTTTTCAGCCAGCGGCGCTGGCCCTGCGGTAGCGTGCCTGCTTGCTACTCGCTGCTGTCGGGGTTCGAATCGTTTCGCTAGATTTTGTTGTTGTTGTAATAATACAAAAATTTAAATTATTATCAGTAACAATTTTAATATATAATATTTCGGAAGGTTGAAAAAATTCGACACTTTCTAATTATAATATCATATAGTATATTAAATAATACTCTTTTTTATCTTTATAATTATGAAGTACATAATATATTAATAATTAATATAATAATATAATTAATATATTAATAATTATTAAGTACATAACAATATTATATATTATGTACAATTGATAATAATTTAAATTTTTGGTATTATTAAAAAAAAAATCTAGCCAAAAGGTTCGAACCCCGACAGCAGCGAGTAGCAAGCAGGCACGCTACCGCAGGGCCAGCGCCCCTGGCTGAAAAATTTCCCGCGTGACTGATACTAGTGTATCAGTGAAGGTAGCCGCAATTTTAAAACACTAATATTTAAAAAACTAGGCTCCACTTACAAAAAAGCCGTGACACGTGTCGAATGAAATTCGATAATCTTTCGAATTATCCTCATGCGAACAACTTTCAATCAGGCTGCCTATAAACGTTATTCTATTTTTCTGAAAAGAGAGAGAGATTGTAACCGAATTATTAGAAAGATTCTTTCGGTTGAAAATTTTCATTTTTAGCTGTAGATTGAACTATTTCAATTGAAGATTCTTTATTTTAATTGAAAATTAATCTCCTTCATTGGAAATTTGACTATTGTATTGAATATTCCATTTTTTTGAAATAAATTTTTGAATTGGAAATGTAAGTATTTCATTTTTGGCGAAGAATTTATCTTTTGTAGTAGAAAAGCGAACTGCTTGGATGAAAATTTATTTTTTATAAACAAATTCAACAGTTTGGTTAAAAATTCATGTACTTTTTGAAAGATTTGTCTTTTCGAGTGGAAAATCAATCTTCTCGGTTGAACGTTTAAGTTTTTGGTTCAAAATTAAATTATTTGGTTAAAAAATAATCTGCATTGTAGAAAATTCAACAATTCCGTGAATTCTTTTTCCTATTAAAAGTTCAACTGTTTTATTCAAAATTCATCATTTTCGATTAAAAATTCAACTGCTTGGTTAAAAATGCATCCATTTTTCTTAATTCATCTTTTTTGGTAGAAAAGTTATCTCCCTGTTTCAAAATGTATATTTTTGGTTGAAAACTCAATTTCTTTCTCAAATATTAATCTTTTTATTAAAAAATAAATCTTCCTGGTAAAAAATTTATGTTTTTGCTTGAAAGTTCAATTATCTGGTTGAAAACTATTCTACTTTGTAAAAAATTGAAGAATATTGTAAATTCTCTTTTCTGTTAAAAGTTCAACCGTTTTCTTGAAAACTCGTCATTTTCGATTAAGGATTCAAATGATTGGATGAATATTCATCTTTGTTAGTTAAAAATTCAACTGCTCAGTTAAAAATGCATCGTTTTTTGATAAAGTCATCTTTTTTGGTAGAAAATTAATCTTCCCGTTTGAAAATGTATATTTTTGGTTGAAAACTCAATTTTATGTTTAAATATGAATCTACTTTTATTTAAAAATTAATCTTTCGGTTAAATTTTTTTTTTCAACCTCCAATTATTTGGTTAAAAAATAATCTACTTCAGAGAAAAATTGAACAATTTCTTCAATTCTTTTTTCTGTTAAAAAATCAACTGTTTTATTGAAAATTCATCTTTTTTTATTGAAGATTCAATTAATCTTCTGGTTTAAAAATGTATATTTTGGCTAGACTCAATTCGTTGCTTAAATATTAATCTACTTTGTGAACAATTATTCCTACCGATATAAATGTATGTTTTTGGATATATATTAAATTATTTAGATGAAAAATTAATCTATTTCTGTAGAAAATTGAACAATTTTGTGAAAAAGTCTTCTTCTTTTTCGCTAGAAACACCACTGTTTTGTCAAAAATTCAACTGTTCCGCTGACAATGCACTATTTTTGTTGAAAATCAACAATTTCGTTGAAAAGTATCTTTTTTGCTTGGAAAGTTACCAGTTCTGTTAAAATTGAGACTTTTTGGTTTTGATTCCACTATGTTGTTTGTAGTTTGTCTTCATTGATGACTCCAACTGTTTTTTCATTAAAAATATAAATCTTTTTCAGCTGAAATATCAATTATGAAATTTTGCATTCAAAATTTAACTGGTTTGATGAACAATTAATCTTCTTTACTTGAAAATTCCACATTTCTGCTAGAAAGCCACTTGGAATCATAATTAATCCAGGTAATTCAAAATAACTAAATTGTAATGCAGATAATTCAAATTAATTTAGTTGATTCAAGTAACTAACACAGAATCCAGATCATTTTTTTGAAATTCATGTATTTTGTTTCAAATCTGTCTTGTTTGGTAGAAAGATTTTTTTTTTTTGTTGAAAATCCATGTTTCTCGTTGATAATTCATCCGATTGAAGAATTAATCCACTTTGTAGGAAATTCAACAGTTTGGTTAAAAAATAATTTTTCAACCGTTTTTTGTTGTTGTTCAAAATTAATTTTTTTAACGAAAAATTTTACTTATACATTTTTTTCAGATTTTTCAGGCGTTGTATCAATTAAAAAAGTAGAATATGTGTGTGGCGGTGGGGCCGCACTGCAGAAGTGAAACTTTAAGTACGCTTGTCATCATGTAGATAATACTTATACATTGAGGACGAGTATTAGTGCAAAGGAGCTTGCATAGTAGTGCAGATTAGCGTGGTAATAGTGGGGATATCGAAGAGAAATCTTTAAAGAAATTGCGAATACCCGCAAAAACGGAAAATGCGATCACAGAGAGAAGGTATACAAAGTATACTTCTTAGAGAGAGACAAACAGATATGAAATCCGTTCGTTCGAACGACCGGTCGTACCTTCGGTCGTACGGTCGTACTTTCGGTCCTATTTGTTGATCTACTTCCACCCCAAAAGAAGTTTCACTTCAAAAGAGTGATTAATTTGGCTTTTCAGTTATGAAAAATTAATAAATAGAATTGAGAAAAATGACTTTCTGAACAATCTCTTTTTTAAAGAAATTCTTCTGAAATAGAACAGATATTTGAAATATACTTCAAATTTTCTGATTGGATCATATTAAGTGTGAATTTTCCTAAGATTATTACTGAGAACCTTCTTGTCTAAATTAAAATGAATATAGTTATTATTTTTTCCTCTCTACAAATTTTATGAAAAGCTGAATGTTTCAGAATAACTTGCAACTTTCTATCATTATTCTATGAGAAGATGGTTAGAAACAATAATCACTCTCGTTTAAATAATCACGTTTTGTTAACTTGTATTGATTATCACTCTTTCAAGTGAAAAGTGGACAAAGAATAAGAAATTTTATTTAAAATAGCACAACTATCTAAGAAAGTTCAAAACTTCAGAAGAAACCGCAACTATCTAGCATTACTAACACATGGGAATATAGTTACAAACAATATACATTTGTCTAAAAGAAATAAGGTTTGTTGAATTGCACTATTGTCTACCTCACTCTAATTGAAAAGTGGATAAAAATGGAAAAATTATATAAAAAGCTGCAACTTTCTGGCATTACTCTAAGAAAATATGTGGGCGTCCGCATGAAAAAGGTCCTTATGGCCGGTATGGACTTATGGAGTTACGTTCAACGGCATATAGCCGGATTAATTTCCGGCACTTCAGGCCCAAAATAAATTTTCTAAGTTAAAAAATGAGACCCTGGGGCATTTTTAAAGTTGGAACTTCTAAAAACTGCTTTTCGAGAAAACCCCATCTAAAGTTGGCGAGCGCCATAAGCACGCATGTTATATTTTCTCAATAAACATGAAATATTCGTACTTCCGGTTACTATCAGAATATGAGTATAGTACACATTAATTTACTGTAGGTCCCGGTATCATCCTTAACTTACACCCAAAAATAATAATTTCAACCTAAGCCTAGAAAAACGCAAATATCTTCTAAACGAGAACCGGCCATAAGGACCCTTTTCATGCGCTCTATTTGAACTGTCGATAATAAGTTGAAAAAAGCAGGAAAACCGTTACTTTTCTGACTCTCCTCAAAGAGAAATTGGGTAAAAACAATAACAAAATACTTTGACAATTTATATAAACATCTTGTTGTCAGTATAAAGCAGTATTTTATGCATTACAAATAATTCACATTGAAAAAAGCAGCAGAAAATCATAATTAGCACAACAAACTCGCAAAACCAAATTTATCATTTATGGGTGTTTTTGGGACCCTATGAACTAGACTAATGGGGGTGATATGTAAAAACAAGTTTTGATTTGTGAAGAATTGTGCAGACAAATGTTTAGCTTATGCCCGATTCACCTAATATTGAGAATTTTGTATAAAATTTACAAAATTTTTTTTGTCTAATGGGAAATACGTGTTCAACCTCATTGGGCTGGTGGAGCCTCTGAATACTATTTTTTTCATCAACAAAAAATGTATTTAATTTTTATGGATGAGAAAGCTTAAAGATATTGGAATTAGGCGATTTGTACAATCCTGTACGAATAGAGATTTTTTTCAAAAATTTAAAAATATAACTTGTTATAATTAATTTCAAGAGGTTTATGAGAGAAAAGTAGGGCGTTTGTAACATTTTCAAAAACTTGAACCTCATTGATCGGGTTGGTTTTTTTTTCGAATTGGGTTGAGACAGGTCAGCTTTTGGGTTTGCAACCCGAACCGAAGACCCGACACGGAAACCCGAATACTGGCTCAAAATTTGAATTAAAAAGTTTTCTGAAATTTTTGGTTATTTCCGGTGATTTCTAGTAACTTACTATAAATGTTCGAAATGTTCTCGAAATTAAAAGGAGAAGTTCCAGTGAAAATTTCAGTAGGATGTTTCTGATTTTCGAGCCAGATGGACTTTCGCGTTTTCGAGCTGGGTTGCAAACCTGATACTCGATCCGGAGTGATTTTGTACATGGCGAGTAATCAGTAATAATTATCTATGTCTTACTGATCAACAATATTGAAAAACATGCTATTTTATATTTTCATGGCTATTGGACTGGAGCGCTAAGCTCCTGATTCAATCACCTTATTTTAATAAATAAATACTGGAATAAAATATTTTTTAGACACTAAGTTGTCCTTTTTTTGTCAATAAAAGTCTTTATGTGAAGGTAAAAGCGGTTCTATTTGAAAAAAGGAGTATCGCTTTATATTTAAAATATATTCGGTGCTAATGGTCGTTGAGTGAAATGAGCGCATTGAATTTTGAGTGTTAGAGCGTCTGTTCTATAGCCTTAAATGGATATATTTGCTTTGGTCGTAAAAGTCAAAAGACATTATTAGAACGTTTCAGAAATTTTCTTCAATCAGTTCAAGACGTCTTTAAGACATTGGATGTCTTATCATTGTTTTTGGAGTTACGATTTTCCCTTAGGAAATTCAGTTTTCAAATACGCATTTCGCTGTTTGAAAAACCCACGTACAGTAAATTTTATCTCCATCCGATCATTTTTTGAGTTTTTATACGCCTCATTAGAGGCGCGATTTGTATTTGAAAATTCAAGTTCAATATTCAAAATCAGCTTCCCGGAAAACCACTGTAAAGGAAAGGAGGATTTTAAAAAGAGGCAATTTTTCGCTTGCGAGTGTAAAGTGAATATGCATAAAAAAATTGTTTTTTCTTAAACTATTTTAAGGGGGACAATAACATTTATTTCATTGTGGGGTACTGGGAGCATAGATAGAATGAGCAAAGTTCAGTTTAATTTACCCCATAACGACGCAATGAATGTCCACTCATATTTCAGAAACTTGTAGCTTGATTATCAATAAGCTTGGTATAGAAGGGTTTTCGGTAATACTCTTCTTGATTTCTGGTCAGAAAAAGGCGATTTAAGATGTCTTCATGGTGCACTTCACTATTACTTGCAATAAAACTGTAAGCTCAAGATGATGGATCCAATGTGGCTACCGTTGAAATATAATTCAATATTTAAGAACTTTCTTTTTAGGGAAGGTGAGAATGCATTAACGCAGTGAATGTGGATCTTGACCTAAAAACGGTAGTACCCACTAAACTCATCTCCCCTCACTAGCCAGAAATTACACATCAAACGCTTTCGCATTATTCAAGGGAAATACCTTCGTTTTTGCGGCTCAGTGGTAGAACTATGGAACAGTCAACCCACCTTAAGGTGTCCTGTATGGAGTATCCTCGCGGTCAGCTCCTCGTATAGCTTCACGCATGCCTTCAGGTAACCCTGAAGGAAACAACTCCGGTGTTCTGGGTGTCAGGACACCCAGACACTAGGTCGAGGACACCCACTGGCAACATGTACGGGTGTCCAAATTATTAGAGGAATCAAAACTGATCCGCTTTCTGAGGAAATGATTTCCTTTTTTTTTTTAGTTTTTATGTATAGGGTGACTCCGACACACACTATTTTGTGACTGTTGGGTATGAATTCCTTGACGTCCTTGAGGATCTTTGTGTAGATCGATCCCTTAGTTGGTTATATAAAGACCGCCTCGGGCGAGCGCGCCTGGCGTTTTTATCCCCCTGCTTCCCGGTATTCTTGTGTATAGGCGGCGCTCTTCTTTCCTTACTTTTCAGAGTTGAAGTAACAGGACCATTGGCGCAAGACTTCAACTTCTTCGGTTATGGTCTATTGGTGATTGGTTCAAGAAAATTTGAGGCAGGCTTGCTATCTCTCCTCATACTATTTTGTTAGAGCTTCCCCGGCTTCTTCTTCCCTCCAGGCATCCGTGTATCCTGTAGAATATACAAGAAGAAATAGGCCATAGAATGCTACCGATTCTGACCAGATTCTGGTGGAGATGCGGCAAAGATGGTCATAGGTCTGCGGAGTACGAGAGCACGCCACAGAGCTACCTCTGCGCCGCAAAGAAGAGAGAGCCCCGGAACAACCATCTATCGGGGACGAAGAGATGCCCGTCATATAGGGAGGCCGCCTCATCAAGGAAGCCACAGAAGCGTCAGCGCCAGCCGAGCAAGCTCAACCAAGATGTCCAAGGCTTACGAGCCCTCTGCATGATGTCGCCGCGCTGCTGGGGGCGATGCGTACATCTTGGCGTAGTGTATTTATAAGCATGGTACATGAGAGTGCCATCACAATGGTCAATGCGTTTCGACCGCCATCTTAAGCTCGGAGTTTTCCATTTTGAAGGCGGCCATTTTGGAACCGCCATCCTGAATCTCGTATTTCTGATTCAGAAATCAATGAGTGTATCACAAAAACCCTTGTATACTAACCTAATCAAAAAAGAAGCAACAAGTTTCTGCAATATGAGTAGATGATATTTGTAGAGGCCTTCCGTCGTTACGAGGTAAAGCGGAACTGAACTTCGCTCATTCTATCTATATTTCCAGTACCCCGCAATGAAATAAATGTCACTGTCCTTTTTGAAATAGATTTAAACAAAACTTTTTCTGATGCATATGCACTCTACACTTGCAGGTCAAAAATGGCCTTTTTTTAACATCCTCCTTTCATTCCGATTGCGTAGTTCATAGTTCGATGTTTGGTCGGCATATTGTAGCCGCTATTTTTTTAAAACTGTTATTGTAAAGTTCAAGATGGAGAAATTCTAGGTAAACACGGTGTGAACTTGATAAATATTCGTGAATTTAGGAAATTAATACTAAACCACTTTAATTTTGATGCGTTCAAAAATAAGCAACTTCCAATTGTATTTGGAATTGAAAACTTAGATAATAATTGAAGCCTTAGGAACAGAATGATTTCATGTATCAAATTTCACCTAAAAGTTTAGTATACACTGCAGGCAGAAATTATCTACACAAGCTTGTACCCTTCAATATTCAAATTCGTTTTAGGAATGTTCGAAAAAAATTGGTTATTAAGAGAGTGAAACTGAAGACATCGACGAACATTTATTTATTTCTCCTATTCAACAGCCTAACTGTACATAATAAGAGTAATGTTTAAATTACCATGTTTTCATTCAAGAATATACTTCACGAAAATTATACACAATTTTCATATATTTCTTGTTTTTCTTTTGCATAGGTTATGCGGCTGGGTTGGGTGCTTGCAGTAGGTGGGTTAGGTCTTTGTGCAAGAAAAGCGAAGATCCGGTAATTTCTTTATTATCTGGCCCGCCTCTGAATACATAAAATGTGACATAGGGACGAAACTCAACCTTTTCGATTATATTATATGGTCCAATTTCATTTCCACTTGCGAGCCCAACTTCTTCCGCTAATGTTGTTCCAGGAACTAGCTTTACTCTAAAGTGCGTATTGCAATAAGTGATAAACCAAGTTGTAGCATTAGGTTCCATAAGGTCTCGACCTTGAAATAAAAGTGAAGAATTGTGAATTTGAATAAATAAAATCGATCACAAAATTAAACGCTCTTTTTTAAATTAGCAAAAATATTAAAGATTTGGTAAACAGTTACATTTTTTCCGAGATTTTTTTTTCATCAACAGTAATTATACAAATCTTTACTTTCACAGTTGATTTCGAAATATAGTTCAAACGCTTATTTTATTACCATTGAATGAATTTTATTGCTTTTGCAACTATTTTTATATTTTTTACTACTTATATTGTTGCAGTTGGTTTTGGGAAAGTTTGTTAGTAGATCAGGAATTATAATGAACTTGAAAAGGGGCTGTTTGAACGCAGAAGATTCGAAAAAATTGTTTGTGTTAAAAATAAACAAGGAATACACAAAGCTGACAAAGCCTAATTCACTTGAAAAAGGCGCCTATTCAAAACTATCTATAAAGTGACTGAAAATTGACTAAAGTTGACTAATCTGCATTAATGATGTGACTTAGGTTCATTTAAATTATGAAAATATTCGACGAAATTAAGAAATCCTTTGGGTATTATAAAGATTTTGAGGTTTTAAAAAGATTTCTAGAAATTTTTAAGAACTTTGAAAAAAGTGCAAGGGATTTTAAATGATTTTAAATAATTTAAACTATTTCAAAGAATTACAAAGAATTTTTAAGAGATTCAAAAAGCTTGAGAGATAATGACTTCAAAGGATTTAAGAAAATTGCATGCGGTTTGAAACAATTTCCTAGCAGATCGGTAGATTTTAAAGGATTTTATGGCGCAAATAATGTTACAAGAATTTTAGTGATTTTTTTGGTGGATTTTGAAGGTTCCTAATAAAGTACTCTAATCCATTATTCAGCATCTTAATATTTCAAGGAATTCCAAGTAAATTCAAGGAATATCATCAAATTTCATGTAAAATCACATGATTTTATAATATTTTAATGAAATTCCACATTCACGAGAATTGACGAATTTCACAGAATTTCGAAGGTTTGAAGAAATTTTCAAATATTCCAAATTATTTCTAAAGATTTTTAACATTCGTACTTGTCAGCCTTCGCCGAGATAAATTTGAAAAACTATAACTTTAAGGGGTTTTCATCGTTTTACCAATGAAAATAAAATTTTCGAAATTACATCAGAATTCATTTAAGAGAATTAAAGGATTCTAATGAAATTTCATATTCTTTAAATTTTTTTTTCTGGAGGAGGGGTGAGGTGAAAAATTAGCAAAAAATCCGTTACGTAATTTTTGAATGGCCCCTTACTATTCGGAGTCGGTGCTCGGACTGCCATGAGCTTTCCTTCTTGAGTTACGTATACAACCGTCAGAAAGCCTCCTATTGGAACAATACGGACTAAAAAATTATGTGTTTCATAAAAGCTGGCGTCAGAAGGAAGATCATTATTCTCAATGTCTGCTTGCACTACTCTTCTTCCGTTCAGCCACAAATAGACGACTTGATCCATATAATTGAATATCTTATCTGGATTGCGTGTAATAACTGGGAAGTGACTAACACGAAATCCTGGTCGAAATGGCGTTCGCTTGAACTCGACACCAGTCTTGCGCCCGGTCCCAAGGCGGCGCCACGCGCGCTGACCCTTGGAACCTGATGTTGATCCTTCGCCTTCCATAGCATTTATTTCTGTGAAAAATAAAAAAATATTTGTATGACAAGTTTAAATTAATTTTATTATTCTATTTTGGAATCCCTGAAATTCCCTAAATCATCTGAATTATGAACATTCCATGAGTTTCAAAGACTCTAAATAGTGATGCGGTTCGATACGAGACTGTCTTGATATCGTATCGGAAAATCTCGGCTTTTGGCCGGGTTAATTATTATTGTTAATTCAATTACTCGAGAATAATTGCGAGCCCTGGCTTAAGGCCGGGTTAACTGTTATAGTTAATCTAATTAATTAATCATAATTCTAAGTCTTAAAGATGTAAAGAAAAGGGGCTTCTTTTGGAGAAAAGACAAAATTCTATTTCCTTTCACATTAATTGTTTTTATTCATTAAACCCTGACTAAGCTATTTATACAGCAGGTTTCTAGTCCCTAGTCTATCTTATGAGAAACTACGAACCCTAACAATTCAAGCGTGAATGCACGGATTTCTCGCTGGAAATGGTACGGTGGAAAATTACATCTATAAAAAAAACTCTATGCAAGCTGCACTTTGGGCAGTTGCTTTTGAATGCAATTATAAGCTAATAGATCGCTAGGCTAATTGTAGAGAGCACAACGGGCTCTTTTAAAATACAGAATAAATCTAATTGTGATGCTAAAAAAGAGAGTGAAATGGATATAAAATGATCAAACGAAATTATAAAACTAGAGGGAATAATTATAACGAGAATAACGATTCTCGATCCTAAGAATACAAGTTGCACACGTAAAAATATAAAAGATTGCCGTTAATTCTTTATACTGAAAGAATAACTGCAATTTTTCAAAATAAGCTATCGCACTTTATTTTGGCCTACAATTTCCAGGTCAATGACCAGAACAGGTGATTGCTTTTCCGTAAAAGCAAGGATTCGCTCGGTAAAGACAGATGTGACTCTCTTGATACCAAGCCTCAGACAATAAACCTCAGATAATGCCTCTAATAATTATGATTTTATTATTAACAGGGATTATCCTCAATTTAGTCAGTTTAGCGTCAAAATATCGCACCAGGCTTTATGACCTGTCGCTCAGGCCTCTCGGTCCTCGAGATGCGAGGGAGTCGCTCGGGCACGTTCGCGTCCCTTCGCGGCTGAGGAATGTCGCACCGCAGGTAGCCCTCTATTGTACTCAACTTGGGGCGGAAGTGAGGAAGCGAGCGTCTCTGAACGATGCTTGCTTTTCAGATAAAATCTATAAATTTACGAAGTTATATTTTCCAAGATTTTAGCCCCGAAGTTTTAGAAATATGAAAATATTAAATAGCCTCAAACTTGACTAGCATTTGGAAATATGGACAGGGTCCCCCGGTACAACCAGGTTCTCTCTCGAAATCGCAAATGCCTGTAAAGGAGTATTAACCGACGCTTTCAGATGATACCCGATAAATTGGACAGTGTCCCCCGGTACAACCAGTTTCGCTCTCGAGAATGCGGGTGTAATCTGAATTAATTGTACGACGCGCTTGATTGATACCTGATAATATGGACAGGTTCCCCCGGTACAACCAGGTTCGCTCTCGAAAATGCAGGTATAAATCAATAAGAGATTCCTAAATAGGAATTACGGATAAACGCGATCAGTTGATCCCTGATAATTTGGACAGTCCCCCCCGGTATAACCAGGTTCGCTCTCGAGAATGCAAGGATAAACTGAGATATTTGTTCGCACGAGAAAACAAAGAAAACACAAAATCGAACACAATGAATCCACAAAAATGCACAAAAACACAAATGGGGCACAAATCAAGCTCTAATCAGGCTCAGCTATGGCAGTCGCTCAGAGTCGCTCGGAATGTCGCTTTGGCTAGCACAGCTAGAGACGCAATCGAAAATGCCTTGAAATCCTCGGTTAAACCGAATATTTCAAGGCAGGCAGTAGTGCAGCAATGAAAGGTTTCCCTTTCTGTCCGCACCACTAAAAACTTTCGACCCTATGATCTTTAGCTGAGTTAGAGCAAAGATCAAGAATAGAGTGGCGTTTTTCGCCCGGGGCTCGCCTTTTATTTACTCTGCCCTCCCACGCTTACGTAAGATCGTTTGCGTGGGAGTTCTCGAGTTTGCGCTTTAGCGTTTCTACTGTGGAATGCTTCTTTTTAGAAAACATCACAGAGGAGAAACTACTATTGCCTATTTTTAGGAACCCCTTGTAACGCGGGGGTTACAATATATATATTGTGTAAGAATATCCAAATTATTGAATTATTAACAGAGATTTGCTTTTATGACAGTCAGAATGACCATTTTTTCGGGGCACGAGTATAATTGAAGTCATGAAAATTCGACTAAAGATATAAATATATGTCTTCAAGACAT
>CAKNXH010000278.1:80022-93904 GCA_932178445.1 Andricus quercusramuli | reverse complement strand
TTCATAGTAGTCATAGTCATAAGTGCGAAAGAGATGCTCTTATGTGCCATCTACTAGTGTCTCACTTACACTCACGCTTCTCTATGACTACTATGAAGTTGACCTTACGATATATATATATATAAGTTCGACTATTTTCATAGGAATGCAATGTTCGGTTAATAATTCTACAATCCGTGACATACAATCTTCTACCAGTAAGGCTTGAAGCATTCCAAAATATTCATTCGCACACAACATAATATTTTTCAAACCAATGAAGTTACCTTTTTTCATAGCCACTGCAGGTACACAATCTTTTTGTTTCCCGTTTTTACAAGAATTTTCACCATTTTCACTATCCTCACAATCACTCTCAGGAACAGGTGTTTTGTCAAAAAGAATAGTCTTTTCACCGCAGGACGACGTCGTGAACTTCACTATGTATTCAGTAATCTCGATCTGCTCCAGCTCTGACATTGAATAGCTCTCAGATTCAAAGTAGGTACTTATGCATTTAAATTGTTGCTGGAATTTAGACCATGTTGCTGTGATTCCTTGTATCTTGTTAGACACAATTTTTACAATAGGTTGAAAACTGCCATCTGACTGCACTTCAAGACCAACAAAAGCGTTTTTACTGCCTTTTTCAACACCAGTCATAGTTTGCGCCATTGTAGGCACTGCTTCAAAGATACAGAGAAACTGATTCTCAGCTGACTACTCAGAGATCTTAAGTACTATGGAATAGAGACATTATGGGGGGTATAAGGAATACAATTCAAGACACGTTTCATCTCTTTTGCACTCATGGGTATTTCTGATATATATTAAATCTTACTGTACACGTATAACTCTATGATCAAAGCAAATGTTTAGAATTTTTAATTTTTATTCTTCAAATCACAGTGACACTTTCATAACGAAACCGCAATCATGAATAATGACACAGTGGGCGAAGTAGGAGACTATTCACAGGTTTTGAGGTCTAAAGATCAGTCGAAAAGATTTTCAAATAGAAAAGCCGTGGCGGCGTCACGGTAATGGATCCCATCCCGGAATAGACATTAGATTGGAGTATATGCCGTTACTCATAGGTTTGCAAGGAAAAGGTCTTTTTGGTAGAAGCGGTGGGATTATATAGGAATAGTGAAAGGGTCATAGATGATAGTATTCTTCCGTAACATTTTTCCAAAGGTTTCATTTTTGGTGGAACGTCAGTCTTAGCTATATATTAGCTATATATAGCTATAAATTGAACTGTGTTCTGTGAGGAGTTTATCAGTATAGCTCTAAGTTATCAGTTCAACTGAACAATAAGCCCAATAATGTCGATGGATAACCAAACTAACCAGGAAGCAATTACTCATCAGAGGGAGGATGAAGGACTTCTTATTGCCACTTTAGAAGGATACATCAGCCAATGTGATTCACTGGCACGACTTGGTGACGTTGTGCAAACAGCCATACAAAGGAAGGCGGGACCTTTACTTATGGTATTGAGGAAATATTCGAAAATGCAGAGAGAGACGAACTCCGCAATAAATAATATAAAAACTGTCATTGGTAAGTAAAAGTCTTCTCAATTTTTATCCATTACATTTTTATAAAAGTGAACATTCCAAAATGCTATGCGTGTGCTGATTTTGTTGCTTCTCTTTTTGTTGAAGCTTAAATTCGGAGCGTTACATCCATAAAATCTTTGGAAGCCGACGCCGTGCATTATAAAAAAATTAGACGAAGGCAGATGCAAGAGAAAAAACTGTAGATATTACTGAAAATATGGACCATTCGGATCCAATGGTAGAAGCGGGTTGCTCAAAGGAACAAGAAAGCTCACAAGAGTTCATATTTGGTAAGGGAAGTTTATCACCGGATCCTAGAGTCAATAAAGAATATGATAAAAGAATAGACAGTAATATAGTGGTAGAAACTGATGACGATGAGACGGACTTTGACGAGGACATTGTGCCAGATATGCAAATGAAAAAAATTTTAAATCTGAGCGCAAATTGCAGGATGATAAAATAAACAGAGAGCTTGCAAAGCAAGACAGGTTTAAAATAGCGAAAAGGAAGCAGGATATATACAGGGCAGAGATGGTTGCAAAGGAGAATCTCGAGGAGATCCAGGAGAAACAAAGAAAAGTTCTTCAGAAAGTACGAAAGGAGCAGAAAATGCGTAAAAAAATGGATGGATCGACATCTGAATCAAAACGAAAAGGTAGTTTAAATTATATCTATATATGCGTAAATTATATATTTCTAAACTTCATGTGGCAGCAGCTTCAGACATTAGTGCAATTGCAGGCCCATCCAGAGCTATGGAGGTTAGCACATCTCCCACAAGACAAGACTCTTATGGCCAGTCGATGGCTGATGAAGCTGCTAAAAGTCTCTCAGAAGATCTACATGAGGCTCAACCACAAGGTATGAATGGGAGTGACATTTAAGCCCCCTTTATAATGAAAATAGACGAAAGTGACCAATATGTAAGAAAATTCGACACAAATGGGCGAAAGTTAAAAGTTAAAATTCGTACTGCTTGTCTAGCTTTCCGAGAATTATTTATCAAGGTAACTAATGTTGATCCTTTTGTCGGAAGTGTCACCATTGCATCAGCTTGCTCAATAGTTTTTAGGAAAAATTATTTAAAGTGTGACATAATAGGTGTCCTACCAACTGGGGGTTATAGGTTAGAAAATAAACAGCCGAAAAAGGCTATCGAATGGCTTTTGTCTCTAGAGCGTGAATTAGAATTAGAAATAATTCGTGCTGGCTGAACTCAAGAATACCGACTACCTGAAGGTGTATTAGTTGATGGTTATTATGAGGATTTGCTTAGAAGTAAAAAAATTGTTGATCAGTTTCACTGTTGTTACGATCCCCCCCATTTTGTTCCGAATCCGAAAAAATAAAATCCCTAATTTTTGTTTTTTCGTTTTTTCGATTTTAACTGCTGTCGGTTTTGACTTGAAGTTTCCCATGTAAAATGCATGGGGAAAAATCACTGTTTTCAGTTTTTGAAATAATTTTTTAGGGTTTGAAAAAATGTGACGGGAAAGTATGGAGGCTTGTAGAGTATTATACAACGAAGAATTTCATGTATCAGAAATATGGGTTTGACACCCCTAACACACGCCTACGAGTCCCTGAAAACTACCCTTAAAACCACAAATATCAATTCTTCATAAAAACGATCTTTTGAGCACTGTATTCTCATCTTTCTTTACCTAAAATTAATTATATTGGTCTAGTGGAATGTTTATCAACATGTGTTAATTAATTTGCAAAGTTTCAAACAAATTCCATTTGTTTAATTAATTTTTCTATCAATTATTGTTGTTAAATCTTCCACTAGACCAACAATAATGATTTTCATAGAGAAAAAAATTTGAAAAACAAATTATTAACACTAGGAAAGGTGGGTCTGGTCCTAAATTCTAATAATCATGAAGAAAGCAAAAAAAAAAAATTATTTACAAAAAAATCTTTTTTTATGATTACTAAAATTTAGGACCAGACACACCTTTCTTAGTGCTTCTTATTTAGTAACCCAAATTGTCAACACGATGTGGTGCATCGTGTGAAAATAAGTTAGGAAATAGAAAAAGTGCCGGTAAAGTAGGAATCTGGTCACGTGACCTACTCATCACATGACCTTAGGGACCAATAGTACAATAATATACGTGAACATGAATTTGAACATGATCCGAATACTTTCGATTTTTAGATGGTATCACTTCACAAACAATGTCCCATTTATGGAATAGAAGGATTTCTGAGAATTTTAGGGAATTCCGGGAATTTATTGAATTTGAGAAATTAAATGAATTCAAGTAATGTAGAGAATTTAAGGGGTCTGCCCACTTTAGACGCGCAAAAATAAGGCTATTTTCAAGAATTTGTTTTATAATTTTAAATTAAAGATATTGGTACATAAGATGTTACATTCAAAAAATGCATTCTGGAAATACATGAAAATTTTTTTTTAAATTCATTTGAGAAGATGTTGGTGAATAAAAATGAAGGTTGAAAGAAGATAAAAAAAGGGAGGGTGTGCGCTGTTGATGTTTTCTCTGGGAGGGACGGTCGGAAACAAAAAAATGAAACGATTTTAGATTCAGTAGATAAATGGCTATAGCGCATATCATACGATTTTTGATTTTTTTCAAATTAACAAAATGGCGGACATTTTTCGAAAAGTAAGAAAAAACACGTATTTTTTCACTTTTTCTTGCAAACAAAAAATAGTTAAAATCAAAATTTCAAAAATCGTATGATATGCGCTATAGCTATACACATAAAGAATATGTGGTAAAATTTTTGTGAGGATCGGTTAAGTAGTTTCCGAGATTTCATCAACAAGCCGTCCAAAAACGTTGTTTCGAGAAAAACGCGTTATCCATTTTGGAAATCACGAGCACAGAGATGTTAGCGATTCAAAATTTTAGACACGACACACGACTGATGAACAAAGAATGTCGTGTGTAATGGTTCATAGCATGATCCAACCCAAACAAGGTCTAGCCACGCGCGAGTAAAAAAAATCGCAGCCAATCAGAAACGATACCAGCTACACCGCCAAATTTGAAAAAATGTACAGCTGGCGGCTGCGTTGAATGGCAACCAAGAAGGCCGTGTCTAAAAGTTCACTTAGACATGCTCCAATCTTTATGAAATTTTAGTATGATATTTTCAGATATATATGCTTCCGAAAAATGCAATAAAAAAATCGATTTTTTGAAAATTCTAACGTGGGTAGACCCCTTGAAGAATTTAGAACATTCGAAGAATTAAGGAAATCCAAGTTATACAAAGATTTCAGGGAACTCAAGGACTTCAGGGAATTTAGAGATTTTTGGTTTTCCAGAGCCCTTGCACGGAGAAAAATGGATGGTCAAAGTTAGAAAGTCAAAATTTAGAGAGCCAGGCAGTCTTTCTATATGGTCGAACGGTCCTTCTAAACTTTTTTCGACATAGTCAGAAAGGCTCTTATTTTATGGCCACTCTGACGGTTATAAGAACATCAGACTCGCTATCAGGGATAACTAAGGTATTTCCTTCGGTGTGGTCAATACGCGCATCTTTTCTTCACTCATTTCGACCATCCACGAAGGACTAGATAAACCATAGCATATGCTCGATTGCTCGACGTTTGCGCGTCAATCATGCGCGTGCAAATTTGTAGGTTACCGGGTATCGATAATTGGTGCCAATTTGCATAACTGACGCGTGGACCGCGTGGTCCTGATCTATTTGATCAGCAGTTTTTATAGTATTTCTAGTAGTGCTAGTATTTTTTTTTATATTTTTGATAGAGGAGGTGAGAATGCATTTACGCACTGCGTGTGGGACTCGACCTAAAAAGCGGTAATACCCACTAAACTCACCTCCTCTTCCTGCCAACCCATGCCCTCGGAACCGCTTTCGCATTACTTCAAGGACACGGGAGTAAGGCCATTAAGCCCTGCTTCGGCTTTTAACTTTAAGCGCCAACTTGCCATTCTTCCAACCTTCATCCAACCAGGATGTACGCATCGTCCTCAGTAGTGTGGTAGTACCACACAAGGGGCTCGTCGGCCTTTGGCATCCTGCTTGGATATATTAGGTTAGGTAGCGCGCCCCTGAGGCTTCTTCACGGAAGGTGCCTCTCAGAACGCCCTGCACCTCATTGTCCCCGGACGATGGTCTGTCCGGGGCCGTCCCTCACCTGCAGCGCAGAGGAAGCACTGCGGCGTGCTTTCGCACGCCGCAGCCTTATGGCCCTCTTTGCCGCATCTCCAGCAGGATCTAGTCCGATCAAGTCCTATGCAGTTCGCTCCCATGTGATCAAAGTCTAGGCAGCGATAACACTTCAAGACCTCCGTCTTCTTTTTCACACGACAGGACACCCAACCTACCTTCAGGTGCCCCGTGCGTATCAGCCTTGCAGCCTGATCCTGGCTAAGTTCGACGAAGGCCTTCAGATTACCTCTGAAGGCCCTCTTTATCAAATTCGCCTTTATTTCGCCGCTCGTAGATTCACCAAAGTGTCTTCCCAGCCCCAACTGCCTTCTTAATAGCAGCGGACAGCTTGGATCTGCCATCCGCTGCAGGTCCCACTTCCACAAGGACCTCTCCGTTTCTGGTTTCTCTGACTCCCTTGATTTTTACACCAAGGGTGTCCGGTTTCACCTTTTGCTTGAGGTCCTTGAGGACCTCCGCGTAGCTCAAACCCACGGTCGGTTTTATTATAACCGCCTCGGGTCGGGCTCGTCTCCTGGTCTTCTTCCGCTGCCTAGTGTTATTGGTTGCAGGTTTGAGTATCCCTCCCTCCTTCTTCTTGGCAGTTGAAGTTGCTGCTGCAGCAGCAGGAGTCCTCAATTTTTTCCTCCTGGGTTTCGAACAACTGGCCTCTACGTTACTCAGTGGGCTCCCTCTCACGCTTCCCAGTATGGTGAGTGGGAGTTTCCTCGGCTTCTTCCGTCTGAGTGCTGCTTTGGCTTCTCAACACAATTTGCGTTGTCCTTCTTCTTGCGGGCATTTGCCTTTTTTGCGGCGGCATATCCAACTTCTATTGGTATAAAATCAACGTAATATTCGGCGAAAGATGTGGCTTTACCAGCTTTCCTCGCTATCTCCTCCGCTTCTTGAATTCTCTGCTTTATTGGCAGGAACATGTTCCTCTTAGTAAAGCAGAAATCGCTCATATTTTTCAGTACGCCCTTCAACTCCTCAATGCGTTCTTGTGCTTCTTTTAGGTTTTGTTCCACCTTCGTTATGTCGTGTCTGGTCTCAGACTTTTGACTTACGTCAAGTTCCTCAGCCACGTCTAAGGGACCTCCTAGCTTCTCACAAACGCTTTGATCAAAGCCTCTTTGGTTCCCCCCAAAATAGTAGTGCTAGTATTGTGCTTGCTGATGTTACTAGTGTTATTCTTTAGTGTTGGGAATTTGAACAATCGTATTTGTAAGTGTCTATTTCACATAATTGTGTGACATTATTCGAGACAGTTGATACTGATATTTTTTAGGTTATAATATTATACAAGTTTAGAAAGTCTATTATGATTATTTAAGTAATCACTGATTATTGTAGCATTAATTAATGTAGTTTAAACTTGTTGCGTAATTGTTAATTAAAAAAACATCATGTACGTCCTAAACAACGACCCAAGACAGATTTATGTGTGAACAACTTCGGTAAACGTTAACTGAAATTGAAATCTTACACAAAGCAAATAATAACTCACGCGCATGTAGGAGCATAAAAATTTATTTTCTCTTATATGTAATGTCGTGACAACAAGCACCTCAGTTTTAATAATAATAAACTGTAGATTTTCTCTTAATTATTGCATAAAAGGTTATAAAAGTACCCGTTTTATGGGCATAAATGAAAGTAAGTATGTGTTAATTTTTGGGCTAATTTCGAAGATAATTTTCATGCAAGTCTGTTACAATACTGTTCTATTAATTTGTTTCAATTCAATTATGAAAACCTGACTTTATATCAATATTGATAAGTTCTTTAGATGAAGCCTGGGTTTTGATTAAATCGAAGGAAAAATTCTAGAAATATCTAATGAAGTCACTAAAATAATTAGGAACATTATTTTTAACACAAGTGCAAAGAGATTAAGAAATATTAATTGCTTTTTGATTTATTAACATTTTTCGGAAACATTAAAATTTGTATATTTTTTAAATAAATTCTAATAAAATTAATATATTGCTTTCAATTTGAGACCATTAGGCGTATAATTTTATCAGGTTTCGTGCAGTAATTGGAAGTAAATTCAGAGTTGAATATTTTTAAAACTAGAGTGCTTTTATAAAGTATTGAAAAATATAGGTCTAAGAACTTTTGAATAGTAGTGTATAACAATTAAAAATAATACTTGTTAAAAAATCCAAAGAATACCGTTCTTAGGATATTAAAAATTGGAATTTCATTATGAAAACTTCATTATTATTACATATCCAGGTACTCAAAACTTATAAGAGAAATATCGAAAATTGATTCTTTTTTTTTCAAATCAGACACAGCATATTTTCTTCCTGTTTGTAAATAATTCACAATAGTCTAAACAATTATTATTCGTTTCAGAGGGTTGAAGTTTGAGAGTGAGAGAGAGACAGAGAGAGAGAGAGAGAGAAAGAAAAGCAAGCCTCCCTTCTGTGACATGAGGCACAGCGCGTGTGTCAGAGGCCTGCGTTACACTTTCTAGTCGTGATTTCATTTGACTCAGGCACGACTCCCCATATCGAGGTCTAAGATGTTTACACATCAATAAAACTTTATCTTCCAGTTGTCACATATTCCACATTTGAAATCGTGCAAGGCTATATGACAGGGCCAAGGTCGTCGTACGTGAAGCTCATGGAGAAGTGGAACTCTGGTTAAAATATCATTCAAATAATCAGAGATAATCATCATTAATTACATATCTTATCAAAAAATCATTTCCTGTACTCGTTGGTTGAAAGTAGAACTACTTACAAATCCATTTTTTTGATAGAAGATTCATAATGTTAGTAGAAAATTTATATGTCCCGTTGAAAAATGAACTTTTTTAGAATTTCGCTTTTTTGGAGTAAGAAATTATTTCTTAAACTGAACATTAAAAGAAAAATTAATATTTTAGAACTTCACCTATTTGTTTGAAAATTAATGTGGTTTGTTAAAAATTCGTCTTTTCTTGTAGGAAATTAATCTTCATCGAAAAGTTAACTATTTGGTTGAAAATGTGTGAATTTTCTTGAAAATTTACTTTTTTATTGAAACTTCGTATTATCGAATGCCATTATTTTATACAGGAAATTCGTCTGTTTTGACAATTCAACTGCTTTGTAAAAGATTCAGTTTTCTTAATTTTAAATCCATTTTTTTCAATGAAAATTGAAGTATTTCATTTTTGCTTGAAAATTAATCTTTTCAGATTATAAATTTAACTACTAATTTATATGTTCAGTTGAAAAATGAACTTTTTTAGAATTTCGCTTTTTTGGAGTGAAAAATTATGTCTTCAACTGAACATTTTATTGTATGTAGGAAATTCGTCTATTTGTCGTTAAAATTCAACAAATTGTTTGAAAAGTCAACTGTGCGGTAGAAAATTTGAGTTTTTTTTTGCTACATAATCATTTTTTAAATGAAGCATCAATTTCTCCAAATAAACATTTACCTATTCCATTTTTGATTAAAAATTGTTTTTTTTTATAATTTACAACTTTACCTATTTGGCTGAAGATTTATATAGTTTGTTGAGAATAAATTTTTTCCAACTGAAAATTTAACTTTCCTTATGTGAGAAATTACCTATTTGGTTCAAAATGTGACTTTGGTGTTTATTAATCAAAGTTTCATAGAGAAACGTTGTAACATACGTACAATTATTTTAAATTTAATTGTCGCACCCTGGCCGTAAAATTGCTATATTGAATTTCAGGAAACGAGATCGATGATGAGTACTTTGTTAAAGTCAACTTTTTGGACGAAAATTCAATTGTTTTGTTGAATAAACTTGTTGGATAAACAAGTAATACTATTGGATTAAACATGATTTTTTTTATGATAGAGAAGTACACTTTTTGTGTTGAAAATCTATCTTTCTTGGTTGAAAAGTAATTTTTTCGTAGAAAATTGGACAGTCTATTGAAAAATTCGTCTTTTTGACATGAAGATTCAACTACTTGATTGTAAATGCACCTGTTTGTACTGGTTAAAACGCAACTAGTTAAAAATTCATATTTTTTGTTGAAAGCAAACTATTTGTTAAAAATGAATTTTTTCAAGATGTCAAGTCAATTGTCTTCTGAAAGTTTCGTATTTTCTGTGTAAAAATGTAACTTATGTTTACATTAGTCCAGATTGGAAAATCAAATTTATTTGCCTATTAGTTTTTAAAAATAATATAAAAATATATTTTTTGCTCTTAAAAATAGTAATTGTAACCATAGCATATTTTTTAATCGACCTTCTGCAATAATTGAATTTTCCCTCCTAAAATATCTATATTAAATTTCCGGGATAATCATGTTGATTCTCTGAAATGATCGAATCGACCATCCAAGCTGATAGAATCAACTGTATTGAGATGATCGAAGCGGTGATCCGAGGTGTCGAAATCGAACCTTCACAATGACCAGGTTGACCCTTTGAGAAAATCGAATCGGTCATCTGAGAAGATCGAGTCGTCTGTCTGAGACAATCATATCGACCCTTGAGCATGATCAGGTCAGCTATCTTGAGATGAACGAGTCGACCGTCCGAAATGATCGGGTCGACACATTGAGATGATCGATTTGAACCTCTTGTTTCAACCTTCTAGAGATAGTCGCTTTAGCCATATTTAAGGGCTGTCCTATAGCTGACCCTGCAATATAGTCTCTCTGCACATCTAGATGGCCAAACAGACCTTCCATTTTTCTCCGTGTGGTGAAATCAAGGAAATTGGAAAATTGTAGTCGTACAAAAATAAATGAAGTTTGAGGCCATGTGACGAGTGGATCATGTGACCGGATTTCTACCTTACCGGCACTTCTTTTATTTGTGAACTTATTTTAACACAAATAGCCACATCAAGTTGAAAAATTGCATAATAAATGAGAAGCAGCAATAAAGGTGGGCCTGGCGATGAATTGTTATAATCATGAAAAAAGCAAAAAAAAAAATTATTTACAAGAAAAATCTTTTTTCATGATTATTTCAGTTCGATGTGACGCTCCGTGTGAAAATAAGTTGACAAATAAAAAAAGTGCCGGTAAGGAATATGGTCACGTTACCCGCTCAAATGGCCTTGAGGAGTTTAGAGAATTCAGATATTTTTCGAGAAATTCAAAAAAAAAAATTCAAATGTTGAAAGACCTATCTGCTGTTTGGAACGTACGTGTGATAAATACAAGGGACTGACTCATCAACAGAGTCAAATTCAAACTATTTGAATTGTACGATATCAAATGTAGAATCATTTTAAGCTAAATAGTGGGAGAATAATAAAACAAGGTAAGTGGACATAACATGTGATAATTGTAGTGCTTAAAATTGAACAATATTTGAATACTGGGCAGAGATAAGGGGCTATCCGTAAATTACGTCACGCAATCTTATGATAATTCCTCCCTCATGTACCGAAATGTGTTACGCACTCAATGGATGTCCCTTAACTTTGGATCAATGAAAAGAGTTTTATTTAAAAGTATAACTTCATAGTATAGTATGATATAAGACTCTTGTCAATGGATTTTTCGTTCTATGTCGTAATACATACATCAATTATGAAATGAGTTAGATGTTATCTGAAATGTATTTCAAAATATGCTCACAATTTAAAAAAAGCCGCTTTATGTTGGTTCAACGTTATCTTTGCCGAAGCTTCTTTTAAACAAATTCAATACCCTTTAAGATTGCAGATTAGAAAATTATTCTATATTGAGAAAATTTTGATAGAAGAGGAAAAAAATTCAGTAAAAAGTTTTGAAGTTAGGAATCAAATAGTAAACGATTTTAATTTTGGGTTTTGTCAGAATTGAGCAATTTGAAGTTCTGATTGTTAAAAAAGTAAATGTTTAATGAACGAAAGTCTTTGATAAGTCGTACGTCGGCGCTCTTTTAAGTCTAACATATGTTACTTTAAAGAGGTTTGTTAATAACGTAGTTTAAAATTTAGCATAATATTTTTCAATCTGGAATGTTCAAAATATATGTCACGTTTCATATTTACATTGTGATTTATATAATATTGAGTACACTAACCCCTTAATTTTAGAAGGATCACGAGGGTAAGAAGCAGAGTGCTGATAAGGATCTGCATGTTGTTAGGTAGATTTGTCGAGCCGAAACTGATAAAGTTTCAAGGTATTGCCTGCTATATATATACTAATCACCATCAGTGAATATTACCCAGAAAACCTACAGAATTATAAAAATATACAATGCTTGGAGACTACGTGGAAGAATGATAGCGACGGCTTTCAAGCTAGAGCAAACATTTGGAATTACGAATAATATTTAATAGACTTTCAACGCTGCCCTACTAATAAAATAGTTTTATAGTTTTATATCTCAAGTGAAATGCACAAAAATGAAGGATAGTAAGCCAGTATATGACGTCACTATTTGAAGAATTGCTATTGTGAATCATCAACTGTAAATTTACAAGGTTTATTGGAATATAATAATGAATGACTGAATAGTTGTACTTATGTATACATATATACATACATACATATAATTTGAAAAAAAGAGGTTCAAGCAAACACCGCAGTGTCCTACTGAGAGCAACTGCCATCTAAAAAATGACACCGGCTCCCAGTAGAATCCCGGTAAATCACACTTATGGCCACGTCTCACAACGACGAGATGGGTGACCACAGGGCACGATGAAATCACAACGACAGGCCGGCGAAACCCTCGTGTGTCTTCAGAACATGGAGCGACCCAAGGATGATAGCTTTTTGCATCCATCTCGCAAGTGCCTTGACATATTTTTGGCACGCGGGTATGGCTTGAAGGTTACGAACCACTGATAGTTTCGCACCTCCAAGAGCACCTATCACAAGGACAATTACTTGTACCAAATATTTTGGGTACAGTCAGGTCTCGAGTGTGCGACGGAGACTGCTGTCCGTAAGAGCGACAAAGATTGTAATAAGTCACTCTTAGGGCCGCATCATATCTTGTGATGTTGCGGATTTCCCGAACATCACAAAACTTAACTTAACCATAAATTTATGAAAATACGCTTGGTTTGCACCAAGAGTAAATTCGGCACTCCTTATTGTTATTTTTTTTTTAAATATTTATTTAGCTATGTTTCCTTTTTGCTTTCTTTTTCTGTTTTTCGTTTTTAATATCTTTATGAGAGCCTTCGAATTTTGCGGTCTCGAGTGGTGAATCTTCAAGCTCTCCAACACCTTACATTGCGTCATCGACTAGGATCTGTCGTTACCTCCAACCTGGCGAGGCTTCTTCTTTCTTGTGACCTTCAGCTCATTCTTCTTCTGGCTTTCCCTCCTGGATTTAAGTATCTTCTCTCTTTTTGGCCGTCTGAGATCCACGACATGTCTCTGGTGAGGATGAACCAAGGCGATTACCAGCTTGATCATAGACAAACTAGGTAATTTCGCCACCTTACGTATTTTATTGTTTATTCCTGGCTGTTGATGCCGTCTCTCTTATATCTTGTTTTGGGAGTCATGGAGTCCAAAATTACACCTGCCGTTCGAAGCAAGGATTTCCGTTCTCCAATTCTCGCACAGGGGTGTATTTGGCCACCCTCGTTGGTTTCGACTTTCCAAGGATATTACCGCTTTCCGAGAACAAGGAAAGATTCTTGGTCGATGGCTTGGTTCAACGAGGTAAAGGAAGATGCAACGAAGAGAAGGAAAAGCGACAGGGCAGACCTATGGAAAGCGAGCTTGCTTGATGATCTTTCTCTTGACCGTAATAATTAAAATTAGTCCTCTGCGCAGGACACTTATTACCTCTCCCATCAATGACTGTTCATCGTGATAGCATAGCGTAGATTCGGGTACATCATTCTAGTTTGTGAACTCGAGGTGTGAACCACGTGCTCGTCGACGACCCATTATTAGGCTGTTGTGATAAGGTAGGATCTTGATCCTTTTTTATGGTTTAGCCAAGGTATTAATTTCTATGCTAATCTTTATCTTTATCTTTTTTTTTTCTTATTATATAACTCCTTGGCAAAATCATACCATTTTTGTAACAATTTTGTTTTCTATTTTTTTTATAATGTGCCTATAATATATTTTTGACGGAGTGCCGATGTCTGAAATCATGTGCCGCTATCTTTTATTTGAGCTTTCTTAATCATGTTGGAGGTGGAAGTTTCCCCTCATAAATGTATAGGTAGAGATCACTCCCCTTTCCCCTTCGATTATTGAGACCCTAATTCA
>CAKNXH010000278.1:36966-80012 GCA_932178445.1 Andricus quercusramuli | reverse complement strand
GATCACTCCCCTTTCCCCTTCGATTATTGAGACCCTAATTCAGTTTTGACCTTGAAAAGTTTCATATTATTACAAGTTCTTGGAAGTTTCCCCTCATAAATGTTTAAGTAGGGATTCTTCCCTTCCCCTCTGACTATTGAAACCATGATTTAGTTTTATTTCGAAATGTTTTACATTGTTTTATTTTTTTTTACAAGTTATAAGTAGTTTCCCCTAATTCTTTGTAATAATCCTATAACTGAGTCCCTAGAATATAATAAATCAGCTTTAATTTTATTTGGAAATTGAGTTTTGCCAATTCATTAAAGCCCTACCCCTCTACCAGTATCTATCCTTATTTAGAGGCTGAGCTAACCATTTCGTTTGCGTTCTAGTCACTGCCCTAGTGTTTTCTCTCGTTTTGCTTTACTTTACTTTTTTTTTTTTCTCTTTCGTCGCTCTTTTTTTCTCCATATCGATTGTCGTTCGTGTCGCTCATTTGGGAATTTTGCAGACTAGGAATTGTGGGATTTGAAAATGAGAGTTCCATATTATTGACCTGTGAAAGATAATTTTTTAGTTATTTCGTTGCTAAGTTCAAACTTTTAACTACATTGCTGTTTGAAGCGCATTTTCGAAATACCGCGAATCTATTTTGTTTGGTCTGTCCCAAGAAAGGACTGGCGCCCAACTTAAAGCTAATTTTCAAGTTTTCTCTAACTAGGGCAGGTTGTGTGCGGCTAATAAGGACCCTAAATTCCATCAAAAAAAAAAGCAGCGTCACAATCTATAGATATACGTCGTTCCTGCGTGGGTCAGACACCCCGATAGTATGTGTTCCAGGTACTCAGCGTGCATGACACGCTCTGCACCTATCACTGGAAACTTCTTGACATAAAATTTGTCACGGTATGCTAAGGTGGAAATGACATCGTCCTGGCATGCGAAAACAAAACCCTCTGTATCTAAATTAAGCCCTGACGATCTGATGAAAGCAACAGTTTCATCCTTCGACCAAGGACTGTTTTACGAAATTTCTGTGAAATTTTCGGTGCATTTTTTTGTCGAGTAGCTGTTGGTGAAATTTTGCAACCTTTGCTTTCTTCACTTCGGCTTTTAGAAGTGAAGCATCTGGATGGAGTAATGCACTTTCATCACATCTGATGTTAAAATTCAGCACAAGGGTCTCGGCCGCTTGCTCCACGGCTTTGTAAAGGAACGCTCCTTCGCGAAGCATCTCGTGGTTCTTGACCATTTTTAGGAGAGGATTCGGTTATGGAGACATTGGAGATTCTGAAGTTCGCGTCCGCTTTGACGGCGTAAAATGTATAATCCCGGAACAGAGAAATTGATATGCAAGCTCTTATGCATATGCATGAGCTTACGTGTGGTGATATCAAGGGCCTTGAGCTCGTTTTTCGCCCATTGAAGCACCCCGAAAGAGAAAAGTAGAACCAAGACAGCAAGCATGTCAGTCACAGATACCTTGTTCTACCCCGACGGATTAGAAGATCAAATCTGTCGCAGTAGCTGCTTGTACGTGTTTCAGTGAGACTACTTCACTGATGTTACGACCAGCATGCTGCTTTGAGGCACGTCCAGATACGTGAAGGTCTTTCCTTTATTGAGATGTCTAATAACACTTATATCCATGAGCTCAAGGTCCTTGGGAACGCCAGTTATCTTTCCTTCCTTCAGATTAATTTTGACACACTTGTTCAAACCAAAGTCCATCCCAATCTTTTCTGTGTACGACTTGAAGTTATCTATAGCAGTTTGAAGTTTGATTCTACCAGAGGCATAGATCTTCAGGTCATCCATATAAAATACATGAGTCACCTTATGCTCGCGCTGATTAGTGTAGCCACATCAGTATCTGAAAGAATTATTTAGTGCGAAAGATAGAGGCAGAAGTGTGATACAAAAAAGAAAAGGGCTCATGGTATCACCTTGAAAGACGCCTCTCTGGCAGGTGACGCTGTTCGTTGTCACACGATAATTCCTAGATGAGATAGTAAATCTATTTTTCCAAAGGGACATCAATATCTCTATGCACCTCACTATGTATCGATGCACTTTCAAGCTTTCCAAGAGACAGATCATAAGTCTATGAGAGATTGAATCCAAAGCTTCCCGCTAGTCAATCCAGGCAATTGACAGGACGCGCTGATGGGCTGCAGCGTTTTTACAGACACGCCTGCAAATTAGCAGTTTCTTTCGCCACACAGGCCCAATTCGTCAAACAATGCTCTTGTTTAGGACAGTATAGTGCGTCCTAACACAAGCCACTGCGGAATGGGCATCTCTTACTTTAAATATGATGTGAATATGCGGGTTAAATCTTGGTGTGTAAAAGTAAACTTCTTCCGCCAGAAGTTGTTGATACAATCTGGTCCAGCAGCGGAAAAGTTCTTCATTCCTCTAAGTGCTTTTTTCACCTCTTCGGCAGTGATTGATGGACATTCCTCCTCAGATTTCACGAGGTTGTCGCAAAACTCCTTGATGGAGATCATATTGTTGGTATCTTCGTTCAAATTTATTGTTTTCGGGATCTTTTATTCCTCTCTCCAAAAAGTCTCTACCTCCATTGGCTTGGATGGATTTTTCACAGGAACAGGGAGAGCGCTGAAGAGGCGCGATGGGTCAGCGACCAACTGTTGATTCTTTCTTTTTGCGTCAGATAACAGCTGTATTTTGTCAAAAATATGCTGCTCAATTGCCAGCAGCTTTGACTTGTTCAGTGTGTGATTCAAGATCCTCAGTTCTTTGGCGAACTTTCGATATCATTCCACGAACGGTCTCCCAAACGTTATGTAGTCATTCACACATTGAACACGGGGCGCATTCTGTATTGCCCATCCACTCTTCTTGTTCAGTTGATGCAAGCGTCATTTGGTACTTCGATCCATCGTCGGTTTTAACATTCGATTTGAATCAGCCAAAGCTTTTGCAACACGATAAACTCAGCAATTGATGTTTCACAGACCGGACTCTTGTGAGATATCTCGCTGAAGTGAGGCATTCATTTCAGCCTAGTTCTTGGGGCTTAGGAGGAACTTGCATGTTAATGTTCCTCTTTGTCCTGAAATCGCGATCATCTCTCAGAAGGTGTTGTTTTCCGTAGTTGGTCCTAATGTCGCTTCCTCATCTTCGTCTACAGCTTGATCAAGCAGCGGTTGGGGAAGCGCTCCGCGTGCATATACATTTTTCCGGAGATAGTCGGCTTGATTTTGAAAAGACTGATGCGAAATGTGCTGAAGCTCTGGGTGTTTCTGGCGCCACAGAGTGTGCATTCGCGCCATAAAGCCTGGGTGAACAGGCATAATGCTGGCATCGTAGCAGTCTAGCAAGTCATCCTTGAGCTGATCCACCCTCTCAATGTGGGCGTTTTGCCGGTTCGTCGTTGCGTTTCCATCTAATTTATTCTCAGCACCCCGAACTCTAGGATGGTCACAAACTGCTAGGAAACGGGTAGGTCCATCCTTGTAGAGACCCGCGCGCAAGGATAAGGCTGCATACTCTTGAAGGTCGCACGGTATCCCAGAATCACCATTTGAGACACCTCACCCAGGTGCCATCCAGCTTTCGGCACGGTTGTTGCGCCTCCGCTTAGAGATTATTTCTACGGAACCGTCCCTGGACAATTTTTCGAGACCACTTATTAATTATTTAAAACATATTCAGCAGAAACCCTTGGTACAGGGACCCTCTATCCGCAACCCGAGGACGCGTTCGGTGGTTTTGTCATTGGTCCTTCACAGAATAACGTAATTGGTCGTAATTGGCGTGCGATTAAAAATCTAATTAATAATACCAAATACGGCGGACGCGGACTTCTGAATCTCCAATGTCTTCATAACCGAATTGTTCTAAGTATAGGCTATATCATTGCAAATGACAGATTCTCTCCTGAAAATGGTCAGGAACCACGACATAATTGGCAAATCTGCAACCAGGCTCGCTCCGAAGTGTAATCTCACCCACTTCACCACGTACCCAACAGCCTCCCTGATGACAGAGGCCAGTTTAGTTTGGCCCTCTGCATCGCCGCTCACCTTGATGAGGACATCTTCATTCCTCGTCTTTCAGACAGACTTGAGGTTAAAACCAAGGCTGTCCGGCTGCACCACACCTTTGACGCTCTTAAGGATCTCTGTGTAGCTATATCCCTTAGTTGGTTCTATAAAGACTGCCTCGGGACAAGCGCTCCTGGTGTTTTCCTTCCTCTGCTTTCCGGTATTCCTGTTAACAGGCGGCGCTTTTTTATTCTCACTTTTCAGATTTGAAGTAACCGAACAATTGGTGCGGAAGATCAACTTCGTCGATTGTGGTCTATTGGTGATTGGCTCAGGGGAATTCAAGATAGGCTCCCTCTCTCTCTTCTCATACTGTTGTGTTAGAGTTTCCCCGGATTTTTCTTCTCCCTGGACCCCCCTGTATCCTGTGGAATACACAATAAGAAGGAGGTCATGAAATGCTACCGTTGACAAGGCTATGGCCACCTGGCAGCGGAGTGCGAGGGTCCTGACCAGACCAGATTCTAGTGGATATGCGGCAAAGAGGCAAGCTCAACCAAGATGCTGAAGGCCTATGTGTCCGCTGCGTGAAACTTCAACTTGTGATTGGAACCAAAAATTTAGTTAATAGTTAAAGCCTTACAATTAAAACAATATCATGTATCAAGCTCTACTAAAGAGTCTAGTGTACACTAACGGCAGAAATTATCTATACACACGCAGGAACCCTTCAATAATTAAATTCATTGTTGGAATGTTTGAAAAAATCAGGTATTAGGAGAGCGAATCTAAACACATCGGTAAACATTTATTTATTGTTGTTATTCAAACAACCTAAGTATACATAATGAGAGTAATTTATAGGTTATCATGTTTTCATTCAAGAATATACATCAGAGGAAAATTATACAAAACTTTCATATATTTCTTCTTTATCTTGTGCATAAGTTATGCGGCTGGGGTAGCCGTCTGCAGTAGGTGGGTTAGGCTTCTATCCAAGAAAAGCGAAGCTCCGGTAATTTCTCCATTATTTTCCCCGCCTCTGTATACATAAAATGTGACACAGGGACGAAACTCAACCCTTTCGATTATATTATATGGTCCAATTTCATTTCCACCTGCGAGCGCAACTGCTTCCGGTAATGTTGTTCCATGAACAATATGTATCACAATATGTATCACAATATGTAATAAACCAAGTTCTAGCATTAGGTTCCATAATGTCTCGATCTTGAAATAGAAATAGATAATTGTGAAGAAACTAGTTTCATACAATTAGTTACTTTTTGGTAAAAATGGTGTGGTAGCGGCGTTACATTTGTTTATAAGCAAAGTTTGAAAGTCATTGACAATTTTCAAATCTCTTAAGAATTCTTTGGAATATTTTTAAATTTGAAATCACTTACAATTCGCGGGAGTTTTTTAAAGCTCTTGGAAATTCATTGGAAACTTTTAAAAAGGCTTATTTATATCGAAACCTTTTGCAATCTCCGAAACTTTGAAAAAATAATTTTGTTCATTCAACCAAAAATAAATAATAATCATTGTAAATGAAAAAAATCTTCATTGGAACAAAATTCCATTTTTGGAAGAAAAGAAATTTCTTTGACCGAGAGCCAAGGAATTTTTTTGTGTAATCAAAAGAAATAGTAAAAAGTTACATTTTTTCCGATGAAGTTCCGAATAGCGCTCGTCTCCGATTTTTTTGATACTCCTTATGTTCATGTATTTTGACGCACTGATTACGAAAATTATAGTGAAAATTGGTGAAAATTCGATTTTCATGTTGAATACCACAACAATTCTCCACAAACATAATTTTTCACGTTTATCTCGAGAACGGTAGAAAATAGAAAAAAAGGTTCACAAAAGTTGTAGGCCTTATCAAAATACACGTTTTATGCATGTTCTATATTTTCTTCTCTGATTGGAAAGGGGTTCGACTAAAATTATTTCTGTGATAGCGATTTTATCAGAAACTATTCATTCGAAGTCAAAAGAATCGGAGATGAGCGCTATTCGAAACTGCACCTGAATTCATGTACAAGAATTGCAGGATTACAAGTACATTTTCATATTGTTTCAATTTTCTTTCAATGGAGGAGGGATGGGTTGAAAAATTGGCAAAAAAATCTGTTACGTAATTTGTGGATGGTCCCTTACTAGTTGGTTTCGGTGCTCGAACTGCCATGAGTTCTCCTTGTTGCGTTATGTATACGACCACCATAAAGCCTCCTATTCGAGCGAGACGGACTATAAAATTATGATTTTTCTAAAAGTCAGCGTCAGAAGGAAGATTATTCTCCTCAAAGTCAGCGTGCACTACTTTGCTTTCTTTTAGCCACAAATAGATGTCATGCTCCATATAATGGAACACCGCATCTGGATCGCGTCTAATAACTGGGAGTTGTCTACGACCAAGTCCTGGTTCAAATAGCGCTCGCTTGAACTGGCCCCAAGGCCTGCGTCCGTCCCCGAGGTGGTGTCCCTCGCGCTGACTCGTGGATCCTGATCTTGATCCTCTGCCTTCCATAGCTCTTACTTCTGTGAAAAAGAAAATAAGGATTTTCAATCATGAAAAACTTAATAATGGATATCAAAATCAAACAGTTAATATTTCTAAACTGAAGCACCCAAAATTGAACAATTTGATATCTTCGTGTTAAAGAAAGCTCACTCAGGGTGAAAGTCTGAGAGGAACACCCTGATTTTTGAGTTGGCCCTACGTTTTTATTACACATATGCAGCGAACAACAGACGAGTTTAAATTTCTTCCATTATTCGTATGTTGAAATTTATGCAACTCCCGAAATCATCTGATTTCCTTGATTTTGAAGGATTTTATGTATACCATTACCATTAAGCCATTTCCCTTTCGGGGTAGGCGTGACACTACCCGATTTGGGTAGTGTTTGTAGGTGGATAGTTTATTTTAGTAAATAACTACAAGTGTGGGCTCACCACACCCACGACGCCAACAGCACGCAGTAGTATTCTCGAACGGTCACCCATCCAAGTACTAACCGCGCCCAACACTGCTTAACTTCAGTGATCTAACAAGAACTGGCTTTTTTCAGCGTGGTATGGCCGTTGGCCATATGAATGATGATGAATTTTGAAAATTCCATGATTTCGAAAGACTTCAAAATACAGAGAATTCAAAGAATGTCAGGAATTCAGTATATTCAAGGATTTCAGAAACTTCATAAAATTCAGAGATTTTTGGGAACTCACAGACAGAATTTAAGGAATTCACAAAGTGGAGGGAATTGATGCAATTTGAGAAGTTCAGGGAATTGGAAGAATTCAGAGATTTTCTAGAATTTATTATATACAGGGAATTCCGAATAATTATTTAATTTAGGATATTATGGGCACCATTTGGAGTAATACCACCTAAAAATCAATATCAATCGGATAATGTTCAAGTGCATTATAGTACTATTGGTTCTTAAGTATACACTTGCTCTTAAATGCAAGGAAAAAATTAAAAAAGCCACGCCCTATGTGCAGAAAAACCACCCTTTTGTCATAAGTAAAATCTGCGAAAAACAAAGTGCATCATAATTTTGAGCTTATATTGGGCTTTCAAATGCCCCAACAAAACTGTGAAAAACGTTAAGGGTTGGAGCCCAAAAACCGGTGTTGGTATTTTCAATGCGCCGAATAATCAGAAAATTTATTCGCACAATAAAATGCTAAAGAAGACTATTTTTTGAGGAAGATATATCTGCGAGGTATCAATGGATTGTTTTTTAACGTTAAGGGCTGGAGCCCAAAAATCGATCTTGGTGTTTTTGAAGAACCAAAAATTTGAAAGATTAGCAAGCGGGTGAGGATATTTTTGGGGCTCAGGACAGATTTGTGAGGAAGTTGAGATTAGTTGGGTTTGAGGTTTGTGACAGGGTGGGAGGACTAGGTCGGTCGTAGCAGAGCAGGGTAGAGAAGGAGAAAGGCAAGGCAGGTAGAACGCTGCCGGAAAAGCATAGTTTTGTAGAGAAGGATAAGAAAAATAAGGGGACAGAAAGAGATAGAGCTGAGGCTAAAGATCCTATGGAAATGGAAAGATTAAAAGAAACGCGCGAAATGATGATAGAAGTAATGGAGATGTATGAAGAAAGGCAGGAGAAAAGGGTGGAGGAAATAAGGAAAGAAATTAGACAGGAAATGGCCGAACTTAGGAAAGAAATAAGGAAATTTGAATAAGTCAGGGAAAAGCTAGAGAAAAGGATGCAGATGTTGGAGCAAAGGCTAGAAAATAAGGAAGAGCCTAATAAAAAGATAGATGAGTTGGAAGGTAGAATAGAAAACATTGAAAGCTCAAACCGTGAGTTTGGAGGCGGGGAGAGTGGGAATAAACAGAAGGAAAGGCTGTGAAAAACAGAACAAATAATAGAATAGAAAGAGAGAGAAGAAAGCAAATGAAACATAGTGATAAAGGGTATGAGATTAGAGGGGAAGGAGCTGATGGAAGGAGTGGAAGAAGCACTAAAAAGGATTGATGCTAAGGTAGAGATAGAGGAAGTGCAAAGTGTAGGTGAAGAGGTGAGAGAATGGTACTAGTGAAAATAAAGAAATGGGAACATAAGAGGGAAGTGATGACAAAGAAGTGGGTGTTATATAGAAGCTCGGAGAGAATAGAGGATGATTTGACATGGGTAGAAAGAAACATGCAGTTTAAGTTAAGGAAAATAGCGGAAGAGGAAAGAAAAAAGGGGAAAAGAACATGGGTTAAGTATGGGAGAATACAGATAGAATGTATATGGCGGAATTGGGACGAGGACAGGGAAGATTTAGTAAAAAATCAGGTATCGGGAAACTAGGAGAGAAAGGAACAGGAGGTAAAGAAATAAGAAATAGCGAGGAAAAAAAAGAGACAAGAAACGAAAGTAGAGAAGATTGGAGGATATGCTACTGGAATATAGCAGGCTCAGAAAGAAAGCATAGGGAGGTTATGAGAAATTTGACACAATGGGATGTAGTAGTAATAATGGAGACATGGCTAGCTGAAAAGGGATGGGAAAGACTAATGGGAACCAAAAGGTTACAGATGGCAGGTTCAAAATGCAAAGAGGAAGAATGAAAAGGGCAGAGCAATGGGAGGAATAGTGATGGGAGTAAGGAACGAATGTATAACAGAGAATGATAAAAAAAGAGTTGAAATAACATAAAGAAGGATTAATAGTAGAAGAGATAAATATGGGAGGGGAGAGGTGGTAGATAGTGGGTGTTCATGTGAACGGTGATATAAAGGAGAAATAAGAGGAGATGAGATAACTGATGGAAGAAAATAAGCAAGGGGTTAGGCTTATAATAGGAGGATGCCCTCTGAGCCCACTTTTATTTGATATATTGATATCAGACTTGGAATAACAAATGTAGAGAAAAGGGTGGGGCGGAGTTAGGTTAGGGACCGAAAAGATATATACACTGGCATACGCAGACGATAATGTGTTGATGGCAGAAGATGAAGAAGGGATGGCGGGATTAATTACAGGATTAGAGAAATACTTTGATGGAAAAAAGTTGAATTTCAATGTAGAGAAGACAAAGATTATCAGGTTTAGAAAAGGAGGGAGAAGAAAGAAAGAATGGACGAGGAGATCGAAAGGAAAAAAATTAGAAGTAAAAGAGTTTAAGTATTTGGGATATACCTTGCAAGCAAATGGAGACCATAGAGATCATATAAGAGCAAGGATAAAAAAAGCAGCTAAGGGAAATGACGCAGATATGGGGAAAAGGAAAAATGAGGTTTAAAAAAATTGGAGAAGGAGAATTTGGTTATTTGATACGCTGGTGTGACCGGTATTAGGTTATGGAGCAGAGATATGGGGATGGAAAGAAAGGAAAGAGATTGAAAGTTTACAAGAAAGGTATATGAGGTGGACGCTAGGGGTAGACTGGAGGACGCCAGGATATATGGTGCGAGAAGAAGCGCAAAGGGATAAATTGTGTGCTAGAGCGGAAAAGAGGGCATGGAATTTTGAGACGAAACTGAGGGAGGGAAAGGGAAAGGAGTTAGCGAGAAAGTGTTTGATGGAGATAGAAGAAAGGAGAGGGAGGGCTATGGAATTAACGAGATGGGAGGAAGAAAGGAGGGAGTTCTTTAAGGCTAGAGATATAGAAGACGGGACTGGAGTCAACTATGAAGAAGTGGAAAAAAAGAAGAGAGAAAGACAATTGATAGAAAGATGGGGCATGATTGAGGAATAAAAATATAATATATGGTATAAGATGATATAAAAGGAAGGAGTACCAAAGTATTTAGAAAAGGGATGGGGAGAGAAATGATGGAACAGAAAAACAAAATTTATATTGGGAAACGAGGTAAGGGCAAGTATGTATTGGGGAAAGAAAGATAACTGGAAGTGCAGAATGTGTGAACGGGAAGAGGAAACATGGGAGCATGTATGGGAAGGATGTAGGAGAGGGATGGAAGATAAAGGAAGCTGGCAAGAGAGTTTGGTAAAGATTCTAGGGGAGGATCGTTTGGAGGAAGAGTGGATGAAGGAGATAGAGGGGGGTAGGGGAGCAAATGAAAAAGAATGAAAGTTTTGTAAAAATTTGTAAGTAATGGATATGTAATAGCATAAGTAAATTAAGATGAGTTTGCGTTACCGCTCTCTCTCTCTCTCGCTTGCACTCTCGCTTTCGATCACTCGCTCACTCGTTCGCTAATACGTCTCAAATTGCGCTATCGTACAAAATAGAATTAAGGCTTCACATATAAGATTCTCAGTAAATAGGTGTAAATAACTGTCAATAGTAAGGATGAGATTTTATAAAACATGTAGAAGGAAGTATTGTCAGAAATGGAAGTCATGTAAACCCTTAGGGGACACATTATGAACAAAGAAGAAGAAATGGCAAGCCTGTGGTGGAAGGTGGAGTTGAATTTTTAGTATTTTGTGATTTTAAACAGTGGAGATATTAGTCTACGGCATGCTAGCATTTTGTACAAGAAAATGCATTTTTTTTAAAGTAAATCTGCTCACCAATCTTGATTGGAGCCCAAGAGACGCCTTAAAAAGTATCAAATTCTAATCTATGAAAAATGACAAAACTATATGGTGGAGTTTCTATTTTAATGAACCTGGGGACCATTCAAAAATAAAAACACAAAATTTTCTATAACAATTTGAAGACGGGAATTTATTTATTCACTTTTGAAAGTTGAAATTACTAAGAGAGTGAGGAGGATCAAAAACGTCAATCTTGCGGAAAGGTACCTTCAGGATTCTGGAAAATAGAAAAAATGATATATATCCAATTGAAAGTCGGGAATTTTTTGAGTCATCTTCGAGAAATGTAAATTCCTAAGACAGTGAAGGGGTTAGAAAACGTCAGTCATTTTGGTAGATGTTCCGCATGGTTTTGGGCAACTATAAAAATCCTCCAAAATAACAAGACCGATTGTTGGGCTTCAACCCTTAATCTTAAAAAGCTACAACTTGATAACACGCGGATATGACTTGGTCAAGAAATAATATTTTTCAGAATTTCACTGTGTGAATAGTCTCTGATTTTTCGGCTCTTTGATAATAACGACACCGATCATTGGGCTCCAACCATTAACGTTAAAATACCACATCTTTGATATCACGCAGATGTGACTTTGTCAATGAATTATCTTTTTCAGAAATTCATTCTGTAATTGAGGGGTGGTTTTTGTAAAAAAAAAATCAAGCATTCGTGAGCCCAAGAAAAGCCCGATGCTAATTTCTATTTTCTTGTTAACATGTTTAACCTTTTACTTGGGGAGTGGTTTTTTGTACATAGGGGTGGTTTTTGACAATTTTGTTTGGTGCATTCGAGAGCCCAATATAAGCTTTTAACTTGATTATTCTCAATCATTATAATTATTATAATACTAAAAAATGAAATGAATACAAATTTCAACGAAATTAATATTTGAGGCAAAAATAATTTTCAATAGAAAATAAAAATTTCCAATGACTATTTTTCATGTTTATTTTTTTATTCCAAAAGGTTATATAAATATAATTGTCCTAGGTTTCTTGGGAAAATTCCAAACATTTTTTGAAAACTTCAGGTTTTTAAAAATTTTAGACAATCGTGTAAGTTTAAAAGATATTTAGGATTCGCAGAAGTTTAGATGAAATTTAAAAGTATTCGATACATTTTTGAAAAATCTTTTAATTTTAAAACAATTACCTCAAAATCTTTTAGATTTTGCTTCGGAAGTGTTTTACAATCTTTTTAAATTTTCTTTGTAAATTAATTTTTTTTCGATAAGAAATCATTTGTAATTTCCCGAAGAATCTTAATAATTTTTCTTTATTCTCTTGAAGCCTATCAAAATGTTCTGAAACCTTTTCAAGATTAAAGTAATTTTCGAATCTTTTCAAAATTCCTAACACTTCGAAATATCGTTTGATATAATTCAAAGTTTTCTTAAAATTATTTGAAATTCTGCACAATTAAAAACAATTGTCTTTGAATTTTTCAGATCCTTTTTTGACAATTTTAGAAATCTTTCGAAATGTTTAATTTTAATTTTAATATTAAAGTAAATGTCCCAGTAATCGTGACGGTCCCAATAATCGTGAAACTGGGTTATAATACAAACATATTGTTAAAAAAGTGTGTTAAAAGTAATATTCAATGATAAACCCCATTTATTTTTAGCATTTTATAGTAGCAAATGGAAATTACATTCGTTCAAATTAAATAAAAAGCAAGAAAATTGGTATCACGATTACTGGGACTAAGGTCACGATTACTGGGACATTTACCTTACTTCCATAAATTAATTAAATTAAGAATTATATAAAAGGTGAGTAAAGGATAATAATAAAACAAGGTAAGTGGAAAATAACATGTGTTCATTGTAGTGCTTAAAATTGAGCAATATTTGAAACCTGAGCAGAGATAAGGGGCCACCCATACATTTACGTAACGCAATCTTCTCATAATTCCCCCACTAATGTAACGATTTTTCTGACATTTCCCTATAGTTATTTTCCATTTTGCGACAATATGCTAGATCTTATACCCCCTCTACCGAAAACTGTTCTTGGTTCTATGTCTTAATACATATAATAATACTTATAAAATGAGTTAGGCGTTATTTCAAAAGTATATCAACATATGATCACAATTTGAACAAAGCCGTTTTGTCTTGATTCAACGTTATCTTTGCCGAACCTTCGTTTGCACAAATTCGACACCTTTTGAGATAGCCGATCAGAAAAATATTAAATATTGAGAAAATTTTGATAGAATAGGGGAAAAATGCAATGAAAAGTTTGGAAGTTAGGAATTAAATACTAAAATTGTTTATTTCGGTGTGGTCAAAACTGAGCAATTTAGAGCTTTAATTATATATTTCATATTTACGTTGAGATGTATATTGTATTGAGTACACTTACCACTACATTTGAGAACAATCACAAGGGTGAGAAGCAGAGTGCTGATAAGGATCTTCATGGTTTTATGTAGATTGCTCGAACGGAAACTGATAAAGTTTAAAGGTGTTTGCTGTCTTATATATACTAATCACTATCAGTGAATATTACCCAGAAAACCTGCAGAATTATGAAATAGCGATGGTTTTTAAGCTAGAACAAACATTTCGTGTTACGAATATCATTTAATAGACTTTGAGCATTGGCCTACGAATAGAATCGCTACGTAGTTTCATATCTCAAGTAGAATGCACAAAAATGAACTATAGAAAGCCAGGATATGATATCTTTTTGATGAATTACTATTGTGAATAATCAACTGTAAAATACCAATTTTATTGCGATATAATAATAAATGATTAAATAGTTGTAATCATACCAAAAGAACGTTTCTATGATCACTAGAAGAGATATTCCTCTTAAGTTCATTCAACGTATTGCTAAGTTTTCCTATAGAAAATAGGATAAGATGCCATGTTCACAAGAGCAAAATAAAAATAGATTCGCATTCACTGTTATATATATATATATATATATATATATATATATATATATATATATATATTGTAACCTGCGAGTTACAGGGGTAGCCTGAAAATAGACAAAAGAGCTAACTCCTGCGTGATGCATCTGAAAAGTTGCATCACTCAGGAGAGAGAGAGAGGCGCAGACGCGGAAAACTCCCACTCTGGCTTACTTGCGTAGGCGTGGGAGACTGAATGGGGGCGAAAACATAAAAAGAGCTCCACAGCCGAAAAATGGCATTCTTGATCCTGTAGTTGAAAGGCGCAGGTCGCAAAGGGTGAAAACAAAATGGAAGACTTGGGAATCTATTTCCACTTCTTGTCTCCCAATTCATTCAGTGTGGGTAAGCGACTGACTCCTAATTCCAAAAGACTTAGCTTTCAGTACTTACTCCAAAAAGGGTTAAGTTCGTCTTGGGGAAGTGCGGAGCGATCTATCTCTCCAAACTGCTCGTAAAGACAACTTAATCTCAGTAGCGATCTACGAATTTGTTTTAGGATTTGAGAATTTTCTATGAGCTTCTTCGAGCAAATATTAAAATTGAGAAATCATTGTGGCTGAGTTCCACCAGAATTAAATTCACTTTTTTGAAGCAAGATTCCATTTGAGAGATTCCTTGAAATAAAAATTAATGCGGCTAAGTGCCATTTGAAATCTATCACTCTATTGTGCAGGCAAGAGCCTAAATTTGTAGAAAGGTATTTCGAAAATAAATTATTTTCTTCACGTTAACGAGAATTTTTCCTGGTCTACCGTGGCAAGTTGTCAAAATAACTGAAGCCAATAATTAACGATCGTTCATTTTTGTTCAAGCCGCTTATAGGGAGCAAGGGGAGTCTAGTCCTCTAGCTGGCTATGAAATCGATTGTTCACAAAAGTTCGAGAGTACCCAAATATCTTTCTCTCTATTTTGGAAAAAGGACATAGTGTCCGTAAATCTTTTGAAAACCCATTAACTGGGTAGTAATATTTCGAGCCTCTTTAAAAGTAGAGTCAGCTCTTAGAAGCTTTCCTAGCTCTCCCATCCTTGCGCAACTGCGCCTACCTGAACTCGAGGCTTCCTCGGTCCAGTCCGTTTTGGTGCGAACGTGCCACTGCGGCACCCCTGGGGATTAAGTCCCAGCACCTGATCGACAGGTTATATTAAAAATTATTACTGTTAATTTATTTCTTTATGCCTCTGAGCAAATTATTTTGAAATTTACATAAAGCATAATTAGACTTGCGGTAGCCATAGGGTAAATATCCATTATAGTCCGGGAGCTGGATATACTTCCCGTAGCCACTTTCACCTCCCCTCGATAACTTTGTTGATATCTATGTTTTTTGATGCGGAGAATCGATTTTTCGTAGGTGTCACTTCCAAAACCCGTCAGTTTTTTTGTTATTACCAATTCAATTGTTTAATTGCTCATAACTTTTTATCTATAATACATAGCGAAATTATGATCGGACAAATTGATTCCAATTTTCAATACGAACATTTTCCACTTTTAATTTTTGAAAAATATTGATTAGAACCAAAGTTGTATGCAAATTAGTGCAAAAATACTGCAAATATGCGCTCTTTCCTCATTCGATCGATCATATCTCGGCTTCTAATAATGCAATTTGAACTTTTGACCATTCATTTTAAAGAAAATACCTTGCCCTTTAAAACGAGTCCACCCACGTATCATTGAAGTGATTTGGAGCAGGTTTACAGCCCTTGAAAGTTGAATTTTTGATCGAAAAATTGCAATTTCAATTGTTTATAAGACTTTTTAGCAATGAACACCACAAGATATCGCAAAATCCGTTATATCATGTTATTCTACATCGCAAAACGAAAATTTTGAGCCCCCCCTGATGCATATAAGTTGAACGGTTGTTGAATCATAGCCGTTTTTCATGTGCGGTCGCATGCGCTAGCGCGGCTGGCGCGGGCAGCTCGGCACGCCAAGGCTCGCGCGTGATTATACAATCCACTCGATCAATGTTATACCTTTTTTAAGCATAAGATAAGATGATTTAGTAATAAATGATTATCTTAGTGTTTGTTTATATACTTTTCCTACATAACAATACAGTTAAAGTGACATATATGTCTAAGCAGTGAGAAAAAAAGATTCAATTTTATAGTTTTAGATATCGATGAACGATTTTATTATTATACCCACCGGTTGACGAATTGGTACTCAATTGTAACTGTAAGAAATGTATTACAAAACATTGCATATGTAAAGCATCCGGATTGCCTTGTATTTCTTTTTGTATGTGTGGTAAAACCAGCAGTTGTGATAATCCATTGAATATGTAAATATTGTAAAAAAATTATTATTAATGAAGTTACTTTTATTTGTTAAATAATAAAATCGTTCATCGATATCTAAAACTATAAAATTGAATTTTTTTTTCTCACTGCTTAGACATATATGTCACTTTAACTGTATTGTTATGTAGGAAAAGTATATAAACAAACACTAAAATAATAATTTATTACTGAATCATCTTATCGTATGCTTAAAAAAGGTATAAAATTGATCGAGTGGATTGCATAATCACGCGCGAGCCTTGGCGCGCCGAGCCGCCCGCGCCAGCCGCGCTAGCGCATGCGACCGCGCATGAAAAACGGCTATAATTCAACAACCGTTCAACTTATATGCATCAGGGGGGGCTCAAAATTTTCGTTTTGCGATGTAGAATAACATGATATAACGGATTTTGCGATATCTTGTGGTGTTCATTGCTAAAAAGTCTTATAAACAATTGAAATTGCTATTTTTCGATCAAAAATTCAACTTTCAAGGGCTGTAAACCTGCTCCAAATCACTTCAATGATACGTGGGTGGACACGTTTTGAAGGGCAAAGTATTTTCTTTAAAATGAATGGTCAAAAGTTCAAATTGCATTATTAGAAGCCGAGATATGATCGATCGAATGAGGAAAGACCGCATATTTGCAGTATTTTTGCACTAATTTGCATGCAACTTTGGTTCTAATCAATATTTTTCAAAAATTAAAAGTGGAAAATGTTTGTATTGAAAATTGGAATCAATTTGTCCAATCAGAATTTCGCTATGTGTTATAGATAAAAAGTTATGAGCAATTAAACAATTAAATTGTTAATAACAAAAAAACTGACGGGTTTTGGAAGTGACACCTACGAAAAATCGATTCTCCACATCAAAAAACATAGATATCAACAAAGTTATCGAGGGGAGGTGAAAGTGGCTACGGGAAGTATAGCCAGCTCCCGGACTATTAAGGTATTCCTTGCTCTGAGAACGGCCTCCTTAGAGAGAGATAAGACTAAAGCCAGAAGTAAAACATAAACCCAGTTTCTGGGAAATGATTGGGAATATCTAAGGAGTCCCTCGAAATCACAAAGGAAGGAAGTCCTTACCTTGGATCTCAGATATCTTTGAAAATAAAATATGAAAAAGCGCTAGAGCCGCACAAAAAACAATATATTTGATTTATCTTACCTCGATGTAGGTTTATCTTTTTGATAGATAATTGACTTATGAAACTCAGCTTGCCCAAAGTGCAGTTTTAGTTTCAACGAAAGGAGAGAAAATAGAAAGCGAGAAATTCGCAGTGTAAAAATTATTGTATTTGACATTTATTTTGTGTGTAGAATTAAATCAAGATAGGATTTTAGGATTGAGCTTGCCCGAAGTGCAGCTCCATTTCTAATGTGTGAAAATTTAGATTGAACATTTATTTGAAACTTTACTGATGAAATAAAACAATTAATTACTTTAATTTTGAAATATTTTATCGAATTATCTTAGGGCTTAGAAACTGAATGTACAAATAGGTTAGATCAGGAGTAAGAAATAAGAAAATCGTTCATTGTAAAAGAGAATCTCATTCTTTCTCCATATGAGCCCCTTTTATTACCTTATTCGACTCTAATTATTATTTAATCACATTAATTAGGGTTAAAAGTTAACATAGCCTAAAGTCTGGCGGTTACAATATATATCAAATAATTGAATGGAGCTTTTAATTAGAACCAACCAAAATATTTTGTTGAAATCATCTTAAAAGTCATGAACGCATTGGCACTTGGTACGATAGCGTACTTCAATTCAACATGACAGTACTCCGGTGAGAGTTCGTAGTGGCACATGAAAAACTTAAAAATGTAATCCGTTTGCGCTTGCACCTTGGGGATCCCTATCAAAATAAATGATCCAGAAACAGAATGGATTGGGATTAAATGACCACGTGAAAAATATGCGAGATTACTTGACTCTGTGTGACTGCCTATAAGATTGCGCGATTGAATTTTTGATAAAACAACAGAACGAATTTTTAAATCGAATAAACGGATACTGCACAATTCATGTTGCAAGTGGCTTGCCGTGAAATTGTCTCGCCTTGTGAAATTTATTAGTTGCATAAACTACTAAATAATGCACACAACATGACACAGTTCTATGTTAAGCCATTTTCAATTTGAATTGTGGCGAGTCCTTGATTGTTAGATGAATTGCAAATTATGCTTAAATCAACAAAAATCTTTTTTCAGGTCAGTGAAAAAACTTATTTGAAATAATTAACGATTGAATAAAATATTTGCTTTGATTAATCAAAAGTTTTACATGCATCCACACAAACATTTGCTTAGATAAACCAAAATATATGGTATAATCAAAAAAATCTTACCAACCAAAAACTCGTCTTGGGTCAACCAAATATTTTGTTGTCCATACAACTACCATATTCTAGGGTTGATTCAGTTAAAATTTTGTTCTCTTAACCAAAACATTTTGTGAGTGCACCTAAGTTAGGCCAGCGCCATAAGCACACGTGTTGTATTTTGTCTTCGAGCATGGGATACACCTACTTCCGGTTACTATCTGGATATAAGTATAGTTCAAATTGATTCACTATAGGTCCTAGTATCATCCCCCACTCAAGCCGGAAAATAATAATTTTGACCTCAACTTCGAAAAACGGGAATATCCCCTAAGCTAGAATCTGCCGTAAGGGCCTTTCCATACGGACGCCCGACAGTGGGCAAGAATCCGGAATTTCTGACAGAATAAATAAAGAATAAATAATAAATAAATATTCGATTCTGTTCATTCTGCTCGGTTCAGGTAACTCGGGCGTGAGTGTCGTCGAGGGTACACGCATTTTTCAGTCGCTCAATAAAATGTTCTTGATTGCTTCCATGCAAAATCACGTTTTTAAAATGACAGTACTGAGTGGGTTTTTGAGGTCAATGGTCACGAAAACGAACTTTGAAATACAAAATCTAAATAAACAGACACATGATAATTCTACTTACTGTACTTTATTGTAATCAATCGACATTATCGGCACCGAAAATGCAGGTGGAAACAGCCGTGTTTTAGAAAAAACGCCGAGCTGTGTTTCCGTGGTTGGAATTTCCCATGCCCTGTTTTTCGTCTATCTATGAGCAAATTGAGCTTATTTTTCAATCCTGCTTGAATCACTTTCTCTCTCATTTTATTTGCTTTTTTTACACCTTCCTCGCGATAATGCCATTTTCCCAAATCTTTCTTGTAACCTACAAGCAACAGACATGTTGTTGGCTATTGTTGATCATTTTTTAGACGTCATAAAAATTTATCATTTAACGCAGTGGAATTCAAATGGCGACGTGAATCGAATAAATTCTTACCACATACAATGAATCTGATAGATGTTTAAAAGGACACCCTATATATCTTCTTACGAAGAAAGGTGGAAAGAAGGCACGCGATTTGATTCTTCAAAAATTTTCGTACGTACAAAAATTGAAGGCTGCGCTGGACCTCGCCAGATCACAACATAATCCTTCAATGTGTTTGTGTATCGCATGTAAAAACAAGAATTCGAAGCAGTCACATTCACGGAGTATTCTCGTTGACTTGAAACATGGAATAGTTTGTTTCAATCAACTATACAAAATTTCGCAGTAGTTTACCTCGAACGGTAACATTATATACCCAGCTGAAACAGAAAAAAATCGTGTTAGAAGATAGCAGTGCTGGCGGCAATCGAACACGAATCTCCAGGGAAGCAGAATGGAGATACATAATTATACGTATCATGCGTATTTTTGTGACAATGAAAATTTATTAAAACAAAGTCCTCTTCGGAAATAAGCCACTCTTCAAACAATACGTAGAAAATTGAAAACAATAGTGGATTGCACAATTCAGATGAACTGACTGAGAACCTCGGAAAATCAAAGCGATTTGTCTGTATAATTCCCCACTCAAATTTTCGATAGGCAATTTGTTTTGAAGGGCCTACGTGACAAATCGACGATTTTACCAAGTTCCAAACGAAGAGTTGGCCTACCCCAATGAATCACTCTATTATATTGGGACCCTTTCACTTTCCAATGCATTAGCCTGTAAGCGCCGGAAAACCTTCTTGGTCACGTAAACAGCTCTCGACCACGTGCCGCTGCCGTGTTTTCGAATCCGTGAAAAACATTGCGGCAGGCCTAGGTGCGTACGCCAGAGTCTTTCTCTTCATTCCAAGCACGCTCTCTACTCTCTCTATTCTATCGTTATCTCTATCTACGCTTATCTTTCCTCTCACTCTGGCACACGGGTCGAAACCGGGGTGCTCAACCGGCCCTTTGACAACTATGATTTTTAGATAATTTAATAACAAATAAACACAGGAACTAATAGCTAATTATACTTGGGAGAATAATAAAAAAAAGAACAGATGGAGTTAATAAAAGGGAAACTGATTTCACGAAATCGGGTCGCTTTAAAATTAAGAGCAACAAACAAGTAATTAAATAACGAACGCCTCTGGATAGACAACTAATGAGAAATTCTATAGTGAATGTAAATGCAACCGTGAACTCGAATATGCATTTACATCCACCTAGAATAATTCCATTTATTATTCATAACGAACTTTGCTGAGCGTTAATGTTAGAATAAGAATCCCACTTTTGCTTTTAGAAAAATCGGAAATTAATTTAATTTTAAACGGAAATGGAATGGTCGTTCAAGAAGTCATTCAAATAACTTAAAAATTAGCTTTGTAAATAATTAACAATTAGTTATAAACAAATAAACTTGAACGACCTTTCTATTTGCCCTAGCTTCGTGGTTCTTTTTGAAAAACGAAGTTAGGATAGATTTAAGTTAATCATTTAAATTTCAGAATTTCTGTTGAAGTATTTCTATTTTTAATTAATAATTAAAAACTATAGATTAAGTGTAAAATTCGGTGCCGACGCGCGGGGGCTGAGGTAGCAGGAACGAGGCAGGCGTCCCCCACTGCTCAGCTGCGACGGTCACCGAGAGCAGAATCAGAGACTGGAAGATCAGTCGTCGCAAGACATTTTGTACGAGTAGTTGCTTCGCTCTGCCTACTTTCGCTACTAATAAACAACTTGAACTTAGCCTTCTGCTTGACAATTTTTGGACTTAGCCTTTCCTTCGCGTTAATCTAGTTCGTTTTTTTTGTCTTTTGAATTTCGATTCCTTCGGTTTCTTCAACCAGCAGTTCCCGGATTCATCATCGTTCCAGTGAGCATCATCTGATTTCTAGAGCGCTTCTTCAACGCGAGTGTTTCTTTTTCCGGATGAGACTTAGTCTCATCAACGGTCTTCGTTGTGAAAAGTGCAGTAACAGTGCTGAGTGAGTGTGAGAGTCTCTCCCATCTGGTTGAGCGGAGTCTGGCCGGCTGGTTAGCCTTTCGTTCGACTGATTAAATCCCTCTCTCTAAGATTAACGCTTCTTGGCACTTCTTATTGAAAGACATTTCCGGGAAGCGAGGCCGACATTTTCACGTGAAATGTGAGCACTCTCAGTTCAGTGTCCACGTACATCTTTCGTTCCACCGATTCGGTCCGAGTACGAGAGGTTCTTTCTGGTCACTAAAAAACCCCTTGATGACAGGGAGCAGCAGGAATAACCGTCCGAACATCCGGACGCGGAGGCGTCGCTAAATACAGGCACAGGAGGCCTCTCTCCCGGTGGAAGAACGAGAACGTTGGGCCGCTGAACGTCAGCTCGCCGTCGTCGAACGTCAACGCCGGATCACGCAGGAGCGCGTACGGAGAGCCGCCGAACAAGCAGCCAGGCGGACTGCTGAGGAGCAACGGCGCAAAGGAGCCGCGAACCGTGCCGTTCCGTTGTGGCTTGAAGTTCCCAAGTTCTTCGAGGAACCTCGCCACGTGTTCCCACCTCGGAACATTACTCGTCGTGGGTGTTCGACCGAAGCCAGCACCATCTGCGAACCTGTCCACGTTGACCGCCATGTCGCACCGTCGTGCCCCAGCGCATTGAAGGTTCCGCCTTTCGTCGCACTTACTGCTCCGCAGGAGTTCATGCAGATTCGGACCCTAACTTCCTCAGGGACTCCCCGAATCGCGGACGAAGTCCGATCTCAGTCACCGGCCTGTTGTCGCCTCCGTCAGAACGTTTTCGAGGAGGATCTCACCGGAAGCATCTGGATTTTGATAAATAAAGCCCTCCCTCTCCGGTTTGGTGGGCTGCTTAGGGGAGACCTTTCTCTCATCATCCACCAGCCTCCTCCTGTAATGGACGGTCTTTCCGCGTGGCGCCGCCTTATTAAAGGCGACCTTACACTGGTTACCTTACCCCTACCCGCTAGCCGGAAAAACCTGCCGCCAGGGATGCAACAGTTCGACGCTTGGCTCAACGGTAGGACCCCCGTACAGTCTCAAACTCGCCCCGCTAGGCAGAACTAGTCAGAGCCCCACTTGCACCTGACATTCACCGCGTTAGGCTTCCTTCTCCCTCTCTCGCGACTACTAGAGAGAGACGGTTGCATTTAGTCTCACGCCCGACGCATTCTCATCCGCTATTCTCTACTCGTTCCCTCCCCCCACCTTTTTCCTCTTTCCTAATCCCTTCCCCGCACTGTTTATCTTTACCCTCCACACGCTGGACAACTCCCGGGTAGATGACAATTATAATGAAATACCTGAACTTTCAATCAAGTATTTGAATTTTTGATGAAAAAAGTTAAATACAATAAAAGATATACAATGAATTTTTTAGTTGAAAAGATTGATTAAGAAAAAGGAATTGTCAAAGAATGTTTTTTTGACCAAAGATGGGAACATGTGAACCCCCATTTAATACTACACTGATGAAGGCTAGTGACCTTTCCAGTGTAAAACATCAACCAACTATGACTCTCTTGGTTCTATCTCGACTCGTAAAATGAAATTCTCGCATAAAGGTGGTACTTAGGCTTAAACTTTGAAAAATGAAGAATACAAACAATGAAATAGCCTCGGAATCATCGACATATATAAATGGACCGATAACCCCGTGGGAGGCACTGAAATTGGCTTCAGAGAGAGAGGGAAGACATTTGAGGGGTGAAACTGTCTCTTTCTCGATAAAGCTAATGGGTCGAGAGTATTTTCGATGGGTGGATCTTGCCGAAGCAAAGGACTGTGCTTTTAATTATGTGCTTTTAATTATGCTGTGTTTTTTTAATTATAAGTCAATGTGTATACATATTTAAAATGGTGGCAGCCTGTGCAGTTTGTGGGCATTACAGAGATGTTTATTCAAGTATATGCTTTCATACGTAAGTAAAGTTATTCAATAGTAAAATAAAAAATGTATCAACAAAAACTGAACCTCAAAATATGAAAATATTGTACCTATGTAACACAAATTTTTGTTTTTATATTATAGAAATATTTTTAATTGCATTTCAATGTTATTTTATTGTTAGGTTCCCATTAAAAGATGAGAAAAGAATGGAGGCCTGGTGTTCTGCAATGAATTTGCCTAGAGAAATGGGCACAGTCCTGGAATAGAAAGAGACAGTTTGACCGCTCAAATGTTTTCTCTCTCTCTAAAGCCAATTTCAGTGCTTCCCACAGGGTTATCGGTCCATTTCTATATGTCGATGCTCGGAATGGACTGAAACTTCGATTGGCGCAAGGCATGCACACGGTAAAGGTAAAGGTCAAGTTTCCGGCGATGAATGGAGACTTGAGTGTTTGGAATGCTAGAGGGGCGAATGATCTTAAGGTAAGAGAATTGCGATAAACTATGCACGTGAGGAAGCTAGATATTTCATGTTTACCTAAAATGAAGAAAAAATGTCGCGTTAATTCATTATGTACGAAAGAGCAAGGCAGCATCTCAGAGATCATGAATTTGTATCTCTCAGATTATTGTCGGTTAGAATGAAAAAAGTAATCAGAAGATTATTTATCATAGCGTGCTACGCTCCAGTTGATGGTGATCCGAGCGAAGTAAAAGACGCCTTCTGGGACAGTTCATATGATACTATAAGTACTTGCGATCATGGTGAAAGAATCATCTCACGGGGGGACATGAACGCATGGGTCGGCGTCCAGCGTCAAGGTACAAAAAGGGTGCTAGGTAATTTTGGGGATCCAAGAAAGAATTATAGTGAAATTTTCAAATGAAAAATTGAATTTCCAAGAATATAGTTCGATTCGTAACAAAAAAGTGAATTTTGAACTAAAAAAACATTTTCATGCATCAATGGAGTAGTTAAATTTTCTGTTAAAAAAATTAATTTTTAACGGAAAAAAGCAAAATTTCCTATAGAATAGTTGAATTTTCAGCCATATGCAGATGGATTTTCAACAAGTAGTTACATTTTCAACCAAAAAGTAAATAAATTTTCAACCAAAATAAAAAAAGTTGCAAACGAGAAGAAGAATTTTTGAAGAAAGTGAATTTTCAAACAGATACGTGAATTTTCAAAAAGAAAGATAAATTTTAAGGAAAAGAAACCCGAATTTTCATAAATTATAGTTACAGTTTTAACCCAAAAATGATATTTCAAGCAAAAAGATTAATTGTTAAGCATAAAGATTATTTTTCAACAAAAAGAGACGAATTTTCAATAAAATACATGAAGTTTAATCCAAATGGTTCATTTTTAAACTAAAAGAGGCGCATTTTTAACCAAAAGTGGGCAGGTAAAATTTTGCGTTAATCAATTTTTAACGAAAGAACTGATTTCCACCGAAAAAGTTTGTTTTTAAGGAAAGAGATGAATTTTCAGCAAGCCACGTAAAATGTAATAGTTTATATTTCAACAAAAAACATTTCAAATAAAAAGCCGTTAAATCCAACGAAAAAGGATGCATTTTCAACAAATCTTGTAAATTTTCAAATGAAAAGATTAGTTTCTAACCAAAAATAAAACAAAAAAGAACAAAAGACATATTTTCAATAGAATAGTTGAATTTTTAATCCAAAAGAAGAAACTTCAACTGATAAAATTGTAATCAAAAAACAGTTTAACTCAACGAAGACTTTATCATAGCGTGCTACGCTCCAGTTGATGGTGATCCGAGCGAAGTAAAAGACGCCTTAAAAGACGCAAGTTTAACTTCAAAGAGAAGACGATTTTCCTCTAAAACAGTTTGGGTTTTTATTTGAAAATATGGTTGTTTTAAGATTTCGCTATAAGAAATAAAAAACTTCCGAAAGCAAGTACTTTGGAATGTTCTTTTAGTACACAATAATGTCATATTTTTGAACTTTCGAACTATGCAAGAAAAACTTACCGTACTTAAAATATTGACTTTTTTCAAACTGAATGACTGACGCTTTGATTCTATTTTACGAATGAATTATAAACTCTTATTAATTCTTTGTATAAAGAAGCTATTTTCTATTTTCAATCAGCTTCACGAAAAACCACTGTACAGTAAATTTCATTCCGATTGTATAATTTTTTTGAATTTTTGGTCGGCATATTGTAGCCATCATTTTTCATTTAAATTTCGATTGTAAAATTCAAGGTTGAGAAATTCTGGATGAACGCGGTAAAAATTCAATAAATGTTTGTAAATTTAGAAAATGAATACAAAACAATTTTAATTTTGATACGTTCAGAATCGAGCAACTTTAAGTTGTGTTTTGAATTCAAAACTTAGTTAATAATTAAGGCCTGAGAATTAAAGTAATATCTTGTATGAAGCTTTACTTGAAAGTTTAGTGTAAACTACCTGTAAACTACTCTCTTATCAACAGCCTACCCGTAAATTATAAGAATAATTATTATATTATCATATTTTTATTCAAGAATATACTTCACGAAAATTATACACAATTTTCATATATTTCCTGTTTATCTTGTGCACAGGTTATTCGTCTGTGTCCTCCAGTAGGTGCGTTAGGCTTCTATCCAAGAAAAGCGAAGATCCATTAATTTCTTGATTGCGCCGCCCGCCTTTGAATACATAAAATATGACATAAGGAAACACAACTTTTTCGATTCTGGCAAACTGCCCAATTACATTTCCAGTTGCGAGCGCAACTTCTTCCGGGTATTCTGTTCCAGGAATTATCGTTACTCTGAAGTGTGTATTGCAATAAGTGATAAACCAAGTTGTATCATTAGGTTCCATAATGTCTTCATCTTGAAAAGAAAATGAAGGATTGTTAATTTGAAAAGATTAAAATCAATCTCAAGATTAAACGTTTCTTTTTAAATTAAAAGTTCTGTGAAGCATTAAATAACAGTGATGGAAAGTAACTAGTTTCATACAGTTACTCACTTTTTTGGTAAAAATACTGCGGTAACGAAGTTACTTTTGTTAATAATTGAAGATTTGGTGAATAGTAAGATTTCTTACAAAATTTTTTCTTTGTTAACAGTAATTATAAAAATCATAACATTTGTAGTTGATTTCGAAATATAGTTCAAAAGATTCTTTTATCACCATTTAATATATTTCATTGCTTTCACAACTATTTTTCTATTTTTTACTATTTAAATGGTGGCGGTTAGTTTTGGGAAAGTTTGTTCGTAGATCAGGAATTATATTAAACTCTACAAGGGGCTGTTTTTACGCAGAAGCTTTAAAAAGATTAGTTAGGTATGGGCTGTACAGAAGTCACGTACTCTTTCTATAAGTAATTTTTAGTTTCAAAAATGTTTTACTAGTCATTGTCAGTAGAATTGGTCAGGGTGTCCGAGAACTTCATTTTCAAAATTCCCTTATTTTTCCTTGTCTAATTTTTCATTTTCCTTGATCATTAACATTCAAATACCAGCATTTCAATCTTGAAATACTTTTAACGTAGAATCTTTTACAAACGAAGTAAAACAGTATTTCAGATACAAATTTAAAATTTCCAAATTTTTAAATTTATTTTGAACAAAAAATGTCTTTTCTACTATAAAATATGAGTTTTTAACAAAATACTTGAATTTTGAACACAATAATCCAATTTTAAACATAATAGTTCAATTTTCAACCTAAAAATATGAATTCCCAACAAAAAGTGTCACAGTTTATATTTTAATAAAAAAACATGAAATTCATAGAAAAAAGAAGTTTCTTAGAACCATAAAGATGAGTTTTCAACCAGCAAAGATTTTTTACTAAAGAAAGAAAATTTTACCTAAATTGTTGAATCTTCAAACCGAAAGGCGATTTTTTCCGACAAAAATTAAATTTACAAATAAAGAATATGTCTTCAGCAAAAAATTATTTTGCCACGATACTGATGCATTTTTACTCAACAATAATGAAATTTCAAACTAAGAAAATTATTTCTTTTTACTAAAAAGGAGAATTTTCAAATAAAATTGATCAATGTTTAGAAAATAGAAAAGTTGCATTTTCAGTTAGAAAACTAATGTAAGAAAAAAAATACTTTTCCACTGAACTGTTAAATATTAAACCAAAGAAAAAAGCTTTTAATCAAAAAAATATTAACAATGTAGTTCAATATAACTCTCAAAAAAATGTTTTTTCAACAAAGTGATTCCACCAAATCTTTCGAACAAAATAGTGAAATACTCAAGCAAAGAAGAATAATTTGTGACCAAAAAGTTGCATTTTCAAGAAAAAAAAAAAGATTTTCCTACCGACGCGGATGAATTTATAAATCAAAAAGATGAATCAAAAAGGACTTTCAAATTAAAGAGATAAATTTTCAGAAAAATTATTTTTCGTCGAAAAAAGATTTCAATTGACTTATCAGCAACCAAAAAATTGATCTTAAACAGAAGGATAGTATGATACGAAGTGTGTTGAATTTCTAACCCAAAAAGACGAATTTTCAAACAAAAAAGATGTCTTTTTAAGGAAATTGTTGAATTTTCAACCAAGTAATAAAATGAAAAACTGAAAAGATAATCTTCAGGAGAAAGATTTTGCAAATTTGCAAAAATTACGTACATGAGTGGAGGACCCCCTCTACCCTACCGTAACAGATCGCAACAAAATGTCTCGACCCCCCCCCCCTTGAGCTGTTACGTAATTTAAGTACGGTATCTCTATTCAGACTCAGGTTCATTTAAATTCAAAAGCTTTTAAAAAATTCAGAAATCCGTGGCCTATTATGAAGATTTTGAAGTTTTCGAAATATTTCTAGAAATTTTCAAGAAGTTTGAAAATAGTGCAAGGGATTTCAAAGGATTTGAGATAATTTAGGTTATTTTTAAGATTCCAAAGAATTATAAAGAGATTTCAAAAATTTCAAAGATAATGATTTTGAGGGATGTAAAAAAATTTCATGCGGTTTTGAACAATTTCCTAGAAGTTTGGAAGATTTTAAAGGATTATTTGGCACAAATAATGTTACAACATTACGGAGGATTTAAGTGATTTTATGTGATTGACAAGGTTCTCAATAAAGTACTCTAATGAATTTTCCAGGATCTCAATACTTTGAGGGATTTTAAGTGGGGGAAACCTCTCTACAGTGGATAATGCAATCTACAGTGAATAGACATTAATTAAAAATACTTATATATATAAAATAATTGATTTGATTTAATTAATATTCAAGGCAGTATAGTTTTTCATCAATTACAATTAAAATCAATTTTTTTTCTTTCATTTGTGCTTTTAGTTAGTTATTATCCACTGTATGTTGCGTTATCCACTGTAAAAGGTTTTCCCTAACTTCAAGGTATATTATCGAATTTCGTGTAAAATGACAGGATTTTATGATATTTTAAGGAAATATCAAAAATTTAGTCACCAGAATTGACGAATTTCGAAGAATTCCAAAGGTGTGAATAATTTTACGAATATTCCAAGGTATTTCTGAAGATTTTCAACATTTTTGAAGATTTCAAGGTAGTTTGAATGATGGAAAGAAATTTTCCAAGTGCTTCCAAAAATTTCAATATCATATAATATTCTAATTAAATTCCGAGGAATTTTTGGAAAAGCTTCCGAGTAGCGCTCACTTCCGATTTTTTTGATACTTCGTATATTTATATATTTTGATGCACAGATTACGAAAATCATAGTGAAAATTGACGAGAATTTGATTTTCATGTTGGAGACCACATGAACCCACAAAAACCGTAGTTTTCTACGTTTATCTCGAGGACGATCAAATAATAGGAAAAAATAAGTATTACAAAAATGTAATACTTATTTGTGAGTGAAACTTTTCCAGATATTTGATGATAAACATAAATATTTTATGCTGTCATATATTTCTCCACTTGATTCAATTCACGTCTCCCGACTGGAGGCTGGATAGGTGAAGGAGTTTGACTAACATTATTTCTGTGATAGCGATTTTATCAGAAAATATTTATCCTTAAGCAAAAGTGGCTGAAGGAAGAAATGTATAATTTGAATGAATCTATAAATTTCGTCGGAAAACTGTTTCGAAATCTTCAGTCTTTACCGAGATAAATTTGAAAAATCACAACTTTAAGGGGGTATTTCTTTTTAACCGGACCAAAAAATCTGTTAATTCTTTATTTCTTGATAGTATATAGCATCTGGAATTTGTGTGCGAAGAGATTTATTTGGTTCGGACTTTTTACCGAAGCTGCAGCAGGGTCAACTGCGCAGAGCGGAGAGTACTCAGCCGCACGCTGTGTAGGGCCGCCTCAGCTGTCAGGCAGGCAGGTCATAAATGTGTATAATAGAGTCATTGTTTATCTCAAACAGGTTTTCCGTCCCCAATACGATGTTCCGAAAGCATTTCTGGATTTGTCTCAAAGTTCTAGTCAAAAATTTTTGTGTTAGGTCTGAATTTCCAGTGTCACGTTACATATTGAGCAAGTCGTTTTTCTCAAAACACAATTTTTTAAAATGGCTGACATGATTACGTCAAAACCAATCGATCGATAGAGCTCAAATTTGGAGGACATATTTAGCAGATATTTGGCTATAGCCCGAACTAGCAGAAGTGAGAAATGATGATTCTTGAATTTCTAGCAAGTCAAAAACTACTCCCCAAAAAGTCAAAATTCGCAAAAAAGATTTCAAATGGGCGCCATTTTGCCAATTTTAAATATTTTTGATATGTTCTGGTCTCGGCCATGGCCGTACTCATATATTTTGCAAATCTGTTCGATTTCTTTGCTTTAGATGACCTGGAGCAGATGAATCATGTCAGCCAAGTGAGGGTGTCGTTTCCAAGACACAATTTTTAAAATACTACAGCGCCCCCTATTATTTCTTTTTTCAATGGTAACCAAGTATTTTTTTCACTTTAAGATCTTCTAAAAAATATATGAAAGCTTCCATTCAAAAATATTAACAATTGTATTTTTTATGACTTGCGGCAATGTTCACTATAAGTTTCGTAACCAGCGCCTCAAAATACATGAATTTGCGGAGTGTCAAAAAAGTCGGAGGTGAGCGCCATTCGGAACTACACCCACATTCATTTACAAGGATCAAAGTATTTCAATTATATTTCTCTATTGTTTCAATTTTTTTACATGGAGCAGGGGTGGGGTGAAAAATTAAAAAAATATCCGTTACGTAATTTATGGATAGTCTCTTACTAGTTGGCATCGGTGCTCGGATGCCCATAAGCGTTCCTTGTTTCGTAAGATATACAACCACCACAAAGCCTTCTATTGATTCAAGACGGACTAGAAAATTATGTGTTTTATAGAAGGTGTGGTCAGTGGGAAGATTATTTAGCGTGGAGTCAGCATGCACTACTTTATTTCCCTCTAGCCACAAAAAGATGTCATGGTCCAGATAATGAACCATCTTATCCCACTCGCGTGTGATAACTGGGAGATGTTTAACACTAAATCCTGGTCGAAATGGTGCTCGCGGACGTCCATACCCAGGTTTGCGGCCGGCCCCCGGGCGGGCCCCCCCGCGTTTACCCCTGGTTCTTGAACTTGATGCTTCGTCTTCCATAGCATTTAATTCTGTAAAAAAAAAGACAGAACTGTAATCATGGAAAACTTAATGATCGATCTTAAAATTGAACACTTAAAATTTCTAAGCTGAAGCACTTATATTAAACAATTTGATACCTCCATGTTAGAAAAAGCTCACTCGGGGTTAAGGTCTAAGACGACCACACTTCTTTTTTAGTTGGCCCTACGTTTTTATTACACATACGCAGCTGATAACAGACAAGTCTGAATTCCTTCCATTACTCGTATTTCGAAACCCAGGCAATTTCCTCAATCACCTTAATTCCTTGAATTCGAGGGATTTTATGAATTCTGAAAATTCCATGACTTTTAAGGACATTAAAATACTGAGAATTCAAAGAATGTCAGAGGATTCAGGATATTCACGAATTTCAGAAACTTCATAAAATGTAGAGATTTTTGGGAAGTCGCAGACAGTCGGAAAATTGCAGGGATTTTAGATAATTTAAGGAATTCAGGGAATTGATGCAATTCAAAGAGTTCAGGGAATTGAAAGAATTCAGAGATTTTCCAGAATTCATTATATTTCGGGATTTCCGAATATACATTTAATTTAGGATATTTATGAAATAGAAGGATTTCATAGATTTCTGAGTACTTGGGGAATATCAGGAATTTAGGAAATTCAGGAAATTAAATGAATTTGAGTAATATTGAGAATTTGAGGAATTTAGAGAATTTGAAGAATTAAGGGAATTCAAGTTATTCAAGGATTTCAGGGAACTTAAGGACTCCAGGGAATTTATAGATTTTTGGGTTTCTGTGATCTGTCTTAAGCTAAATATTTGATCTGTACATGATCTTCCTGGCATAAATCCACTTTGCACTTCCCTTTTTCCTACCGACATTATCCATAATCAACTCTATATGGGCGCATCATTTTCTTCCTAATTTTTTGAAATTTGTGCAATCAACTTCAACTCAAGACACCTCCACAAAACTCCAGGTTAAGTTTCAAGTCTAACAATAATATTTAACAGCCCTTAAAAGCCACCCCTAGTTGTTTCAACGGAAACATTCCAAAGGTCTGCAAGTGAAAAAGCCAGAAATTTTTTTTAGTTCAGGTCAAGTTTTGAAACCAACAATAATATTCAACAACCCTTAAAATCCACCCTTAGTAGTTTTTACAAAAACATTCCAAAGGTCTGCACGTAAAAAAGCCTGACAATCGTTTAAATAAAAGTAATCACTCAAGCCAGCTTGACAAAACTGCAGGTTAAGCTTTAAAACCAACGAAAATAGACAAAAACCCTCAGAATCCACCCCTAGTTGTTTTCGCGAAAACACTCCAAGGGTTCAGGTAATGAAGCCAGAAAATGTGTTAAGTGAAAATAATCATTCAGGTTACCTTCACAAAACTACAGGTTAAGTTATATATCCAACAATGATATCCAACAGCCCTTAGAATCCACCCGTAGTTGTTTTAACGAAAACATGCCAAAAATTCTCCAAGCAAAGAAGCCAAAAAATACTATAAATGAAAATAATCACTAAGGTCAGTTTGACCAAACTCCAGGCTAAGTTCTGAATACAACAACGATATTCAACAACTCTTAGAATCCACCCTTAGTTGTTTTAACGAAAACATTCCAAAGGTCTGCAGGTAAAAAAGCCAAAATATTTTGTAAGTGAAAATAATTACTCGGTCACCTCCACAAAACTCCAGGCTTAGTTTTGAATTCAACAATAATATTCACCGACCCTTAGAATCCACCCCTAGTTGTTTCAACGAAAACATTCCAAAGGTCTGCAGGTAAAAAAGCTAAAATATTTTTCTAGTAAAAATAATTACTCGGGTCACCTTCGCAAAACTCCAGGCTTAGTTTTGAATTTAAGAATAATATTCAACAGCCCTTAGAATCCATCCCAAATACTTTCAACGAAAACATTGCAAAGGTCTGCAAGTAAAAATGCCAAACAATTTTCTAAGTGAACATAATCACTCAGGTCACCTTCGAGAAACACCAGGTTAAGTTTTGAATCCAACAATAATATTCTGCAACGCCTGCAGTCCACCCCTACTTGTTTTAACGAAAACATTCCGAAAATGCTCCAAGTAATAAAGCCAAACAATATTTTGAATGAAAATAATTACTGAGATCTCCTTCACAAAACATGATGTTATGTTTTGAATCTATCAATAATATTCAACAGTCGTTAGAATCCACCCCCAGTTGTGTTAAAGAAAATATTCAAAAAATTCTCTAAGTAAAAAACCTAGACAATATTATAAATAAAAATGATCAATAAGGACAACTTGACAAAACTTTAGTTCAAGCTCTGAATTTAACAATAATATTCAACTACCCTTAGAATCCTCCCTTAGTTGTTTTAACGAAAACATTCCAAAGGTCTGCAAGTAAAACAGCCAGACAATGGTTTAAATGAAAATAATCATTCAAGTCACCTTGACAAAACTCCAGGTCAAGTTTCAAGTCCAACAATGATATTCAACAACCCTTAGAATCCACCTGTAGTTGTTTTAACAAAAAACATTCCAAAGGTAGATTTCAGGGGTACAAGTTGATTGCACAAATGTGAAAAAATTAAGAAGGAAATAATACGCTCATATAAAGTAATGCCATGAAGCCATTTCCCTTCCGCGGTAGGCGTGACTTGCTAGGTTGAAAAGTAGTAGTGTGTATGGATATATTCCGCAATGGGTTCATTCCGCAACAATGCTTCGACCCAGGTTGCTGATCGATCTCTCTAGCAATCACCCCAAGTGAAGAGCCTCACAAAATTGTTACGTGTGGTTCCCCACTTGGGCCAATTAATATCCAAGGGCTTTGTTTCAGGCGTCATTCACTATATTTTCACTCTGTTTACTAACTATTTGCCGCCACACTTTTCTGTCCTGGCATACTACTCTAGCTTCCCTCACGTCCATGCATTTTTTCATGCAAGCTATCGTGTTTCTATGGCTTCTTATGTCTCGTCGGACTAATTTCTTATTCACAGCTTCTAACCATTCTTTCGGCGGTCGACCTCTGGGCATTCTGCCATTTACTTTACCTTTATACACTTGCTTCGTCAGTCGTTCATCTTTCATTCTTCCAAGATGACCAAACCATGTCAACTGATTTCTCTCCCATGTGCCAACTATTGTCTCTTTTGCACTACATTCTTTGAGGATTATCTTGTTTCGGACTTTGTCCATCAGTGGTTTTCCATAAATTGTTCACAGAGGATTCATGTCAATCGCGTTAATTTTACTCCTGTCCTTTTCTTGACAGGTCCATGTCTCGCTACGGTATAGTACCGTAGGTACGAATATAGAATTATGTATGACAATTTTAGCTTTTTTTTATATGTTTTTAATTCTGAGAATTGACCCTGCTGTACCGATAACCTACTTACCCTTATTTATGCGCCTATATAACTCCCCACCTATTTTTCCGTCGCTAGTGAAAAGGCTACCCAGATATACGTACTTGTCAGCTTGTTCTAATCTCTCGTCATTTAGGACAATGTTGCACATTTTTTTTTTCAGTTTTTTTTCACATTTTTCACAAGTTTTTCCTTCAGACACCATGATTTTTGTTTTATTTACGTTAATTTTGAGGCCCATGTTCTTCTTGCTTGTATCAAGTTTATTCAACATTCTTCGCAAGTCCTCCATTGATTCTGTCATAACAATCTTGTCATCTGCGGAAGCTAACCCACGTACCTTCACTGTTTCGAGATCTACACCTTCTTCGTCGAAGAAGGCTGTTCATAGACCCTTATCCATAAATATGTTGAATAGCTAAGAGGACATAACGCATTCTTGTTTCACGCCTCGCATAATATTGAACCAGTCACTCAGTTTCCCATTTACCCATACACTCGCTTTACTACCTGTATATATCGATTTTATTGCTTGTAGGTGCCATCCTTTGAATCCTTACTCTTTAAGGACTTCCCAAAGTTTACTTCTATTTACCTTGTCAAATGCTTTTTCTAGGTCAATAAATGCGCAGAAAACTTTCTTTCCTACTCTCAAGCTTTTTTCTGTGATCTGTCTTAGGCTAAATATCTGATCTGTACATGATCTTCCTGGTATGAATCCACTTTGGACTTCCCATATTTTTTCTTCTGTAATTTTCATAACCCTACGAATAAGAATTTTCGAGTATAATTTACTTGCGGCGCTTGGTAAGTGGATACCTCTGTAATTATTGCAGTTGCTTTTATCTCCTTTTCTTTTGTATATTGGTAAGATCATCGCTTTTTCCCAATCGTCTGAGACTTCTCCCATCTCAATACATGAATGTATCATGTCGCAATGCTGTTGCTCTATATCTTTACTCCTAATAATTCTTTGAAAGAATATTTTAAAGCGTCTACTATGCCGTCTATATTATACAGCATTTCACCTTTACTGTTTCTCATGCTGACAAACTATGTACTTTTACATTCCTATAACAGTTTAAATAATAGTTTCATAATTCCTTCAAAGCCGTTTTGTATTTTCTTCTCTTCTTCTGTTCTAATTTTATGTTTGCTCTCCTCGACAAGGCGTTAAACTTTCCTTTTTTTGTGTCTGTAATCGCTTTTAAGTCTATTTTTCTTCTTATCGCTAAGACCTGTGACGTTCAGTGTTTTTTTTGTGCGCATCTTTCTTCATTTCTAGGTTTTCTAATTTGATATATTATTTGATATTTGATATATTATTTAAATAATACCGTAATAGTTAATATTTTAACCAAAAAATATTTTAACTTTAAATCAAAAACAGTTAAATTGAACTAAAAAATACAAATTTCCAACAAAATACGTTAATTCCTAACTAAAGCAGATTAATTTCCAACCAAAAAGTTGCATTGATAAAAAAATGGATTTTCTCACAAAAAGGAAGAATTTTCCACCAAATAGTTAAATTTGCAAACCAGAGGATTATTTTTCTGTCGAAAAATATGGATTTTCAACCAATTAGTTGAATTTTCATCTAACAAAGATACATTTTTTGCAAAAAATGTAATGATCAAATTTTCAGTAAAAAAAAAATTTGCCAGAAAAACGAATGTTCAACAAGATAGTTAAATTTTGAACTGAAGAAATTAATTTTCAATTAAAATTATGAATCTTTATCTACTATCAACTAAGATCTTGAACCACTTATGGACCTTGCTGCGAGGTTATTGAATTGTCTACCATATTTTCAAATCTTTGAGCCCAAAATAAGAATTATTTCTTGCATGTCAGTTGAATTTATAACCCGAAAATATGAATTTTCAAGGAAAAATTTAAATTTTAACTTAAAAAGATTGATTTGAACCGAACAGTTACGTTTTTAACCAAAATAGATCAAATTTCTACAACAGGAGAAGAATAAATGAACTTCCAGCCAAAAATAGTTGGATTTTCTTATTGGGTTCTAATAATTCAGTTCGCATTTAAATAAAAACCGAAAAAATGGGAACGTCTGTGAAGTCTGCGATAAATAAATAGGCATTTCGATAATTTATAGAATGAAGAATAATAGTAATTGAATAGACAAAGTGTGTCGGACTATGCAACATTTTAGGCACTGAAGATATTATAAAATTGTGCTAAATTGTACTAAAATTTTAACTAAATACTTATTATTATTATTAACCAATGAAATTTTCTCATATTTTTATTTCATATGTAATTCCGTTCCCTAAGTTTATAAAATCTTAGCAAAATTTAAAGAGGAGGGAGGGGATAGCAAATCTCACGGTATCTTACATAGGAGGAGAGAGTGGTGAAAATTTCCGAAGAGCACCTTACGCGAATTGTGGAAGAAACTTTATTTAATTGTTTATTAATTTATAATTATTTCGTGAATTTATAATTGTTTGTAGATCACGGGAAAGTAAGGGTCCGTGGGTTAGCGTTTGCAGATGAGAAGGTTGTTGTAGCGGAGTCAATTGAAGATTTGCACAGAACGTTGAGCAAACTGAATATTATCCTGAAGACCATGGGACTCAAAATTAAAGTGCATAAAACAAAAATTATGGTGTTTTGAGGGAAAGGGTGAGAATATATGTAATTTAATATACATAATTTAAATATTTTCCGAAATATTGTCTCATATTCCCAAGTATTCCTTCATATTCCTTAATGGTCCGTCATATTCTTACATATTCCTACATATTTTCATATTCCTTGTGTTCTCAAATATTCCGACGTATTTTGTATATTCCGGAATATTCTTCAGGGAAATTATTCCTGGTACACGAGCAATCAGAGCGGCCAACCTTTCGACTCTCACTCATTTCATTCATACAAATTGAGCACTTTTTAAGATCGCAGTTTAGGAAAGTATTCAACAGCGGGAAAATTTTGATAGAAGAGGGAAGAAATTCAATAAAAAATTTTGCAGTTAGGAATTACATACTAAGCAATTTCAATTTCGCTGTGATCAAAATTTAGCAGTTTAAAGTTTGAAGTTTTAAACAATCAAATTAAAGCCCCAGGAATGAAACTAAATCAGATATCGAAAAAAGAAAGAGTGAGGAATGGAAAAATTAAATATTTTCATATTAAAAATGGAAAATTTGAGAATCGATTGAAAATCGTCAAAGCGTTTTTAAGTCTCACATATGTTAATTTAAAGAGGTTGAATAATTGCGTAATATAAAATTCAGTTTAATATTTTAAAGTTTGCCATTTTCACAATATATGTTATACTTCATATTTACATTGAGATTTATATTATATTGATTACACTTACCACTGAATTTTAGAAGAATCACGAGGGTGAGAATTAGAGTGCTGATAAGGATCCTCATGGTTTTAGGTAGATTGCTCGAGCAGAAACTGATAAAGTTTGAGGGTATTCGCTGCCTTATATATACTAATCACTATCAGTAAATATTACGCACAAATCTACAGAAATATGAAAATATCCAATGCGTGAAGACTACGTGGAAGAGGCATTGCGATAGCCTTCAAGCAGGAAAAAATATTTCGAATTACGAATATCATTGGATAGACCTTGTATGTTGTCCGTATGCTAATAAAATAGCTAGTTTCCGTATCTGAAGTGAAGATTATTTTCAGTAAAATCAACCTAATTTGTGAAATCCTAATGGTAAAAGGTTTAAAAAAAAAATGACGTGTGTCCCGAAGACAGATTTATGTGTAAACATCTTTAGTTAGGAAAACCTGACTTTATATCAATATTGATAAGTTCTTCAAATTGAGTTTAGGTATTGATTGCATTGACGGAAAATTTTTAGAAATATCTCATCAAGTCACTAAATAAACGCAGAAAATTATCCTTGAAACTAGGCCAAAGAGATTAAAAATATTAATTGCTTCTTCATTTATTAACATTTTTCGGAAACATTAAAATTTCTTTTTAAATAACTTATAATCAAATTAATATATTGCTTCCAATTTAAGACCATCAGGAGTATAATTTTATCAGGTTTCGTGTTATAATTGGAAGTAAATTTATATGTGGAGTCAAAATTTAAAACTTACTGGGTGGAAATTATTCTTTGAACATGCCTTAGGAGGTTTTAATACTTCAATTCACAAAAAGTTTATAACAAGTAGTAGCTCTTTTTTCCAATGTTTTGAGAATCAAGCTTTTCCGATTCAAAACCCAATGTCAATTATAAAGGCTCGAAGGCACGGCTTGAATTTTACAAAAAAAGAAAAATGTTAAGTTGATAAACTATAATGTGAATTAGGTATTCATTTTTGAAATTTAACTATAGTTCGACTCTTAAAAAAAGAATAGTAATAAAATTGATTTTATGAGACGATTCTGAATCTGTTCATTATTTAATAACTTATACATTTTTCCTTTGAAAATTGAACTATTTCAATTCAAAAGCCTTAGCAATTAATGAAATGCATGCATCCGATTGAAGCTTCTCAACCTTTTTTCAATTTTCAGAAACATTTTCATTATTATATTCATAATTGGATGCTTTTATTCAAATTCTATTAGAATATTATTGCATTCTAAAATATTCAATTTTTTAAGTATTTGGTTTGAAAATTTGTAATTACAAAATTTTTGCTTCAATATTCAGCAATATTTGACTGTTTATTCAAAATAAGAAATTATAGGTCAAATATTCAGAAAGTAACTGAATAAAATTGAATCATTTAAAATAAACCTTGGATCTTTCAAATTTCAGGGTGTTGAATGTAAACTTTAAAATGGTCATTGTCTCAAGATGCAACTTATAATCACTAAATTGTACTGTTTTTAATCTAAAATTGTTTGAAAATGATATACTTTTGAACACTTACAAATTTCTTGATTGATTGCTCAAACTATTTTAGTTCTTAAAACGCAGTTTCTTCCAGGTCTGCTCAGTGAAGCTTTGTTTATAAAATACTGAAGGGGGCCGATATGATTTTTTTGAAAGAACTCTGGACACGATTTGAGGTTCGCTATGTCTGTTATAATAGATTTGAAATAGAAAAGTAAAAATTAAATATTCAAAGATAATGAAATATTTTAAATAAAATAAGCCTCGAATCATGAAAATTTCAAAGTACTGAATGCAAACTTAAAATTGTCATTGTTTCATTTTTTTTTGATTTCCAAGTTATAAGTGACATTTTTGGATTTCAATGCTTTAATAACAATCTAAAATACTCTCAAAAAATTCATTGATTCATTCTTCAAACGATTTTATTTCATAAAACGCATTTTCTCCTTTGCTTGCTTAGTCCGATGCGGACCGAAATGAGTTCTCTGAAAGAACACATTGTGTCGCACTTATGTTACGCATCTACATTTAGAATTACCCTAATTATATTTCATGAAGAAGACAAATAAGAATTGAAATTCCATTATAAAAAATTCATCATTATGACACTTATGATTATTATTACACATCTCAATACAAAAAAATTATAAGAAAAGTATTGAAAATTGTTCCTTTTTTTCAAATTATACACAGCATATTCTCCTCCTGTTTGTAAATGATTTACAATTGCTTAAACAATTATTATTTGTTCAAAGCATATATTTTTCTCTGTAAGTCGTGGAAAATTATTATTTTTGAGACATCAATTCCAGAGAATAATAACTTGTTACAATTTGAGGGAGAAAAGATTGTTTAATCAAATACAAATTCTTCGAATAATGATCAGTCATGTAAACAACCAAGAATATTCCTACCATTCATAAAATCTATTATTATATCCCGAAAACAATAATTTTCCACGATTTTCAGAAAAATATAATTCTTAAACCAATAATAATTTTTTAGAATGATTGAAAATTATATGAATGATTAAATTATATCGAACATGCTTGAAGAGGCTTTAATACTCTAATTCACAAAAAGTTTATAACAAGTAGCTCTTTTTTCCATTTTTTTGAAAATCAAGCTTTCCTAATTTAAAACCCCATGTTAATTTCAAACGCCGAAACCGAACCCGCGCGGGGGGGGGTAGCAAACGAAAAATGACATAAGACACAACGCGTGTGTCAGAGGCTTGCGTTACACTTTCCAGCGATGGTTTCATTTGAATCAGGTGCGACTCCCCATATCTAGGTCTAAGATGCTTACCCATCAATTTAATCATTGCGAATATTAAGCTGTGAAATTAATCATTTTATTGCAATATAATTCAACGTATTTCTAATAATAATTCTTATCATATAATTCTTTATAATTATATTCAATATTATTCAGGAGAGTGTAATTAAGTTGAAATAAATTTTTATTTGTAAAACAAATATTTAAGAAGAACTCCACTACTTCCTAAATGAAGAAATTCCCATAAAAACGTTGCAGATAGAAAAGAATCCAGATTTTTAGGACGAATTTGAAACCTATTTATTAAATCTAATTGATAAATATCAAAATTCTCATCTAATCAAATTCAAGAGTGATGTTATGAAAATCTTCATTTTTGTTAATTTTTCTCAGCGAAGGAGAGAAAATCGAGATTTTATTTGAAAAAAGTGTTATCAAATAGTTTGCAATAATACAATATTTGGTAAAATTTGGTTTTGTCATGCTTGTAAATAGAATATGTCGCATCTACCAAGGTAAAGTATATACAAGTATTCTTCCTGAAAAATGATGAAATGAAAATTATTTACACCCAGAATCAACTTAACCTCATTTCATTCACGCCTTGAGTTCAGGTTCGACGAAAATATTCGTTTAATTTTTAATAAATATTGGTTAACAGCAGCTCATTTTATTCCGTAATTTATTCTCAATATTTGTATTCGTTTCGTTTTTATTTAATATAATTGAGGAATGTAAATAATCAGATAGTGAAAAATCATTCAGGGAATGAAATAATCCATTGTTAATTGAAATTCAATAAAAATTTCGACCTTTGTCTCAGCGGCCAGCCATGAATCACGTAATTGGGTTTTCGATAATCCCCCCCTCCCACCCTCTTCTGACTGACCGTTATGTTATTGCTGAACCACTCACCGTCACAGACCATTATCACGTGACTTTCTCTCGAAATTACGAAAATTCACATAAATGGAGAAAATTAAAATGGATTTATAAGATCCGCTGAAAAAAATTTGATATTTGTCACCCAAAATATCACAAATGTATCAATTATTTTCACTATAAATGAGATGCCAAAATTTGTTTAGGTAATCCAAATGATTTGAAAGATTTTAAGTGATTTGAAAGAATGTCAAGGGAGTTTGAAGTAAACTGATCGTCGTTATATTTCCTCCCCCCCCCACTTTAATCGACCCTTTAACGTTTAAATTTTTCATAAACTATGATGTTTGAATTCAGGGAAAATGATTTTTAAACAAATCTGTTATGTTCTATGTTCTTCAGATAAAAATGACTAAACTTGTATTTGATTTAAAATGGAGAAGAAAATTCCTTTACTTTAGCGTATATTTCCGTATCTTTTTAATAAATCATACAATCAGAAAGATTTGTTCCTACTATCTGAAAAGGAGAGAAAAAAAAGTATCTCAGTCGTTTTCGGAACGTATATATAATAAATTTTTAAATGATTATTGAAAAATGGACATTCGATAAAAACCGGGTGGTTCGGGGAGGGGGGGGGTGTCAAATTTGTCATAAATCTCATACCTTCTCTGGATGAGAATGTAAAAATAGAAATAGTTTCAATTTTCAAATACCATGAGCATTGATTATTATTATACCATTAAGGGGTCTACCCACTTTAGACGCGCAAAAATAAGGCTATTTTCGAAAATTTTTTTCATAATTTCAAATTAGAGATATTGCTACATAGGGTGTTACATTCAAAAAATGCATTCTGGAAATACATACAATTTTTTTTAAAATTCATTTTAGTAAGTATTGGTGAATAAAAATGATGGCTGAAAGAAGATAAAAAAAGGAGGGTGTGCGCTGTTGATGTTTTCTCTGGGACGGACGGTCTGAAACAAAAAAATTTAACGGTTTTAGATTCAGTAGATAAATGGCTATAGCGCATATCATACGATTTTTGATTTTTCCAAAATTAACAAAATGGCGGACATTTTTCGAATTGTAAGAAAAAAACACGTATTTTTTCACCTTTTCTTGCAAACAAAAAATAGTTAAAATCGAAATTTCAAAAATCGTATGATATGCGCTATATTTATACTCATACAGAATATGTGGTAGAATTTTGGTAAGGATCGGTTAAGTAGTTTCAGAGATTTTATCAACAAGCCATCCAAAAACGTTGTTTCGAGAAAAAAGCGTTAAATTGTTTTTGTTTTTTTTAACGAAAAATCAAAAAAAAATCTTACCTGACCTTAATCAGCGATGCCTGCACCTTACATTATGCCTCCAGTTCTTTCATGATGCTCGTTTTAACACAAGGTCTAGCCACGCGCAAGTAAAAAAAATCGCAGCCAATCAGAAACGATACCAGCTACACCGCCATATTGAAAAAATGTACAGCTGGCGGCTGCATTGAATGATAACTAAGAAGGCCGCGCCTAAAAGTACACTTAGGCTGCTCCGATCTTTATGAAATTTTAGTATGATATTTTCAGAGATATATATATATATATATATATATATATATATACGTTCGAAA
>CAKNXH010000278.1:0-36866 GCA_932178445.1 Andricus quercusramuli | reverse complement strand
ATTTTTTGAAAATTCTAAAGTGGGTAGACCCCTCAAGCCATTTCCCTTTCGTGGAAAGTGAAGAGCTCCACAAGGTTGTTGTGTGAGATTCCCCACTCGGGCCCATTAGTATCCAAGGTCTTTTGTTTCAGGCGTCATTCACTCTATTCAAATTCTTTTTTAAACTATTTGTCGTCCCACTTTTCTGTCCTGGCATACTTATCTAGCTTCATTCACGTCCATGCATTTTTCCATGCAAGCTCTCCTGTTTCTATGGCTTCTTATATCTTTTCGGAATAAGGTCTCAATCACACACTATAACCATTCTTTTCGCGGTCTGTCTCTAGGCATACTGCCATTTACTTTGCCTTTATACACTTGTTTCATTGGACGTTCATTTTTCATTCATTCAACATGTCCGAACCATCTTAACTGATTTCTTTCCCATGTGTCAACTACTGTCTCTTTTGCACCACATTCTTTGATGATTATTTCGTTTCTCACTTTGTCCATCATTGGTTTCCCGTAAATTGTTCGCAGAGGCATCATGTCAATCGCGTTAATTTTACTCTCATCCTTTTCCTGACAGGTCCACGTCTCGCTACCGTATAACACAGTCAGTACAAATATAGAATTATGTATTGCCATTTTAGCTTTTTCTGATATATTTTTACTTCTGAAAATGGAACCTGCTCTACCAATAACCTTCTGATCCTCGTTAATGCACCTATTAACTACTCATCTATTTTTTCATGGTTAGTGAATAGACTACCTAGATATACGCACTTGTCAAATTGTTCTAATCGCTCATCATTTAGGACAATGTTGCACATTTTTCCATCACCTTTTCCTTCAAACACTAGGATGTTTGTTTCATTAGCCTGTGAGGTATGTACTCGCCACCGTATTTGAGCATTTCAGCGCTAATACTGTCTACACCAGCAGCCTTACCGTTTTTTAAGTTCTTAATTATATCTCTAACTTCAGTGACACAGGCTTTCTCATTTGGGTTTTCTGATGCATTATGTTCTATGTCGCAGTTCTGTTATCCTAAGACTTCACCTCCTAATAATTCTTCGAAAGAGTCTTTCAAAGCGTCTACTATCCCGCCTGTATCATATAGCATTTCACCTTTGCTGTTTCCCATGCTGACAAATTCTGTACTTTGACTTCCCTCCATCTTCAAACGTATTAGTTTCTTGCTTCCTTCAAAGTCGTTTTGCATTTTCCTCTCTCCTGTTCTGATTTTATATTTACTCCCCTTGATTAGTCGCTTGATTTCCTCTTTTTGTTTCTGTAATCATTTTCAAGTGTATTTCTTTCCTCAACGCTCATACCTGTAATGTTCAACGTTCTCTTGTACGCTTCTTTCTATTCTTGTTGGGCTACCTCATTTTCATAATTCCACAATGCATCACCAGATTTTCTTCCTACAACCGCTGTATCACATACTTCGGTCGCAGTTTTAACAATGATATTCCGTAGCATAGTCCATGCGCCCTCTTATCTTTATTGCTTATAAGACCTTCCCAAGTTGCCCTATTTATGCATTCGTTCAACTTATTCTGAAAATCTATCTGCACTTCCGGTTTTTGTAAATTTTCAATCTTGTTTCGCGTTTTTTTCGTTTGTTTAAGTCTCTTTCTTCTTCATCCCCGACCTAAGATTATTTTGCAGACTAGAATGTAGTGGTCAGTATTTCATTCAGAGTCCCCCATGGCTCTTGTATCTTTTACTAGTTCTCTTAGTCTCTCATCCGCAATAACGAAGTCAATTATACTGTGGCTATTTCCTTTACTCCAGGTGTAAATGTGGATCATTTTGTGTCTAAACCAAGTATTTGTAATAAATAGGCCCTTTTCTAAGCTAACTAATTTTTCCCTGTTACAATGTTTCTTGTTGGATCCCTAGACTAACTTAGCACCCTTCCTGTATCCAGGGCCGGCCTTAGGAATTTGGGCACCGCGGGTGAGGATAGAAATCAGCGCCCCCCCCCCCTCTCTGTTTCAAAATTGATGAAATTTTTTGAGCTAGATAAAATCAATGCAATGAAAAATTTGAAAAGTATTGAAGTTTTTTTTATAAACAATTGCGGTAAAGAAAAAGTCAGCATGAAATAATTAATACGATTTTGTGCTTTGTTGATAAGTCAAGAATTTATATTCCACATGATACACACATACAAAATATTATACAGACTATACAAAATATGTACAAAAGATACACAAAGATACAGAATTTGGCGATATTAGAGACAATGCCCTAAGAAAAGTTGATCCTTCGAGCCTTCACTTGCGCGAACTCATTAATGAGTTCAGAGAAATCCAATAATTGGGATGCTTCGTTATTAATAACATCTCGAGAGAGTTCAACCTATCGTCTGTCATGGTTGATCTCAGATATGTTTTTATCGATTTAAGCGTCAAAAAATTTCGTCCTGCAGTTGCAACAGAGACAAGGGTTGTCAGAAGGATTCGTAATGCTATACGAATATATTGGGGAAAGTATCATCCAAATTATTTTGAACTTCGAAATTTAAAACAGCTATTGAGGTTTCCGCGATGTCCGGTAGCACGTATTTCAAGGGCAGAAGCTCATCACAGAGATCTTTGCCATAGCCATCGCTGGCATCACCGTCAGTAAGTTCTTCTTCTGATTCAGAGCATAGTTGTTTTAAACAATGCTTTTCGAGAATCTCTTTCAAATTGTACAGAAATTACCATATCTTATTATGATCTTCCAATTGTTTGAATAGTTCTTTCATTGATGCAAGTGCAATATCTGAGAAAGCATAAAAATATTTCACTTCGAAATTCAGTTCTGGATCGTCTACTGGTTCATCATGTGCTTCATATTCAAACTGCTCCTTCTTAATTCGCGTACGTCCGTTTTTTCGAAACACGGTTTTACTTCCAAATCTTCCGCAATTTCTTTCGTTGTTATCAATGCGCTTTCGAAACCTTGATTGCGGTAATCTTCCAAATATTTCTGACTCGAGTCTAACAATTTGGTGGCTAGTAAAAGATCCGCGAAAGAGTTCTGCATCGATTTGCTAAAAATATTTACTTGAAACAGAATCTCATATCAGACAGCTATTGCTACAGTAAATTCAAACTTAGTGATTTGAAGAGCAACCCGTGCAAAAAATGCCCTAATATTCCCGGCATTAAACAGGGAACTTGTCGGGTGTTATAAAGGGTAAACTGACTACAAAATACTGTGGATTCTCTTGTCAGGGGTTGGTAGGATAGCCTCTGTTTGCTTTCTAGAGAATTACAGGGAAGTTTAGAAAGGTCCTAATTTGGAATTTCGACAGGCACTACTTAAATACGAAAGGTATTTTCCTAAATTTGTCAATATCTTATGCTCCAAAAGTTTGAAGCATCGTAAGGCTGGTGGCTACCGACATGGTTTTGATCAAAACGAAAATTTAAATTTTTCATCCTGTTCTTTACATCTTATAACTCTGTCCATGTTCAGTATACTAATGAGAGATGAGACAGAACCAAACTGAGCATAGCTCTTGCATTTTCATAAATTCGAGGTACTTGCACGTAGATTCAGGACTAAATTCACCCATAGAAATTCAGAAACTTATTGCAAATTTTAGGATGAGAAGCTAATATCAATTCCAGAAAATTCATCCATATAGGTACTTTATATCTATGTTTCATCAGAAATATTCTCAAATCTTGTTATAGACCGTGAATGAAGGTGTCTAGACTTACGAAGAGGGCGTACCTGTAAATCCTTAATATAAGACAGTACAGTGTGATCCGTAATTTCGGCGCCCCTCTAGAGCTGCGCCCTGGGCGACTGCCCGGCTCGCCCAGCCCTAAGGCCGGGCCTGCCTGTATCTGTACCCTGACGTTGGACGCCGACACATCCGTTCATATCTCCTAGCAGAATTATTCTTTCACCTTGATCACAAGTACTTATTGTATTATTTAAAGTTTCGCAGAAGGCGTCTTTGACTTCTCTCGAATCACTATCAACTGCGGTGTAGCACGCTATGATAAATAATTTTCTAATTCCTACCTTCATTCTGACCCACAGAAATCTGTCATAGAAATAAATTGTTTGAATTTTTGAGTACTATGAACAGCCACACATATAATTTAGAAATTTCGAAAAAATGGTCTGAAAAATTTCCAAAATTCGCTCAAGTTTTCAATTTTTATTAAAAATGGCTGGATTACGAACTTGACCTTTAGTTTAGGGGACTAAAAGAGTATACCAAAGGCCAAACCAATCGGTCAATTATTTCGAAAGTTATCGTGCTAACAATCTAAAAATCTACAGACAGACTAACAGACACATTCGTAAAAACCTGTTTTCCAGGTTCAGGGGGTCTTGAAACGCAATCTCTCAAATTAATTTTCGTCCTTGAAAAGCTACGTTTGTTTCAATGATTTCAGCATATCTTGGCTAGTTCAGATGTATGATAGTAGTAGTTTTACTTTGAATAATTTTAATTTTTCTACCAGCCTACACGTGTTATATAGGATCGACTATACAACATATATACCATATTTTTTACTCTCAATATATATTCCTTTTTTTTTCGTCATGATGTATTGACTATAAACTTTGTTTATGATAGCCCGATTTTCGGGCGAAGTGGGAGGTCTGAGACCGCTGAATGAGTTATAGACGAGGCCGTATAGTGTGACGCAGTATATTTTCAGACCCATGTTCGGGAGATCCTAATTAATGAACAAATTCAGGGTGCCAGCTTCTGATGGTATGCATTATCTCTTATGAATCAATCAGTTAATTTGCATCTTTTTACTAAAATTATATGTATCTTCCTTTACTGATGTCTAATTGAATATATTTCAACCAATCTTAGTCGAAAATTCTGCCAAAAACTCGTATCATCTCTTTACAACAACCCTGAAGTATTAGTTATTTCCAGAGCGGCACGCGTACAAAGCGCATTTTATGAAGATTTGGACTCACGATTAGAATTTCAGAAACGCAGCAGTGGAAAATAGGGAAGAAACGTATGTTTCTTAAAATATTATATTAGAATAGATTCAAATAAGATCGATAAAATAAAATAAACAAAATTTTTCGAAAAAATATAGAAGATAAAATAGAATAACAATTGATTAGTCTGGATGATGTCGTTTTTATCAGGTTTTATCCTAAATTACAAAACTATAAATTTTCCCACACGGAAAAAAGAAAATTTTATTCTTCTCATAAATTAAAATATTAGAAATGAAGTTAAACAAATAATTTCTCGCTTTTTGAGAATATACAAAATAGAATCTGCCTGATTTCAAACAGTTTTCGGTCCCATGAATAAAATGCAAAATTTGAAATATCTTTGACTAGAATCCACATATTCACATATATAAATTCAAATTAAAATCGTAAATCAAGTCAGTAATCACAGGAAAACTCAGTTCGGATGATTCAATTTGCACGAAGTTTCGAAATCTAAATATGCTAACCCAATAATCGCTGACATTTGAAGAGAAAAATGTTTAAAAAAAAATTGAAATCTGTTAATATTTAGAACTCTCACGTAAGGAAAACGGAGTAAAAGCTTCAAAATGAGATAAATTTTTCTCAAATATAATCTCAATCTAACGCCTATGTGCAGGTAGAAGCAGCTTTTCATACACTGAAGAAAGTGAGCATGCAGGAAATTGATAATTTAAAACAAATAAATCAGTGTACATATTTGGGCACCATATTTTTCGACATTCACTTGTGATCTGCTAATTTTATTAACTCGATGTTGACATTTGTTTATTTTTCTTTGAGATAAGCTATATAAATTGTTTATAAAATAAATCGAGGATTTAAGTCATTTCGTCAATTTTTTTGAGAAACTCTTACATAAATAGTACGAATTTTGAAGTTTTTTTAAATTTCAAATAAAATCTAAGAACAATAATCTCCTAACAATGTTCTTATAATCATCTTTAAGGCTGATTTATATATGATCGTATCAACTTATCAGCATAATTGTGTAATTTTTTTGTTTGCATGGTGCAATTGTTTGAAGCCGGAACAAAAAAGTACTTCAAATTTGTTTGAAAATTCCAGAGGACATTTCATATGTAGGACAATTATAATACTGAAAACAAAGTGAATGTGATATTCCAAATAAATTCATAGAGACCTTATGATTACAGATTTCATACATTCCTCTTACATAATACTGTCTTTTTTCTTCGATTTTGAATAAAGTGTTATTTCTCATAACCTACCATCTATAATTATATATTTTTTGAAATTATTGTAGAGAATTTCTTACGCTATATCGGAATTATTTTGTGAATGTGTAGAACAAGAACGGCATTTATTTGGGAAATAGCCACATTGGGACCCCAAAGATGGTCCCTCACACTGATTAGAATTGAAAGAGGATCCTTGTTAGGGGGAACAAAATAAAAAAATAATTTTCTCAATTCTGTCTAGACGAATTATTTCAGGAAGGCATACAAGTAAGTATTATACAAAAAATATAACGATAGAATTTTTTCAAGGGTATACAACACCCTTAAATGTTGATGCAGATATGGTCAACACAGAATGTGGTTTTTCAGTGGGATAATCATAACTGGAAAAGATGTTCAAAACCGCCCTTAGTTTTTCGCCATCACAAAATCGTCTTCTAAATATCTTTTCCGGTGATACTTTTCCCACTAAAAGAACTTGTTTTACGAAAAAGTATATTTCAACACTATTTTCAATTCGAAAAAAAGTGTATAAAGGCGGTCACCTTGATGATTTTGTGATTTAGAAAAACTAAGGGTTGCTTTGAATGTCCTTTTTGGTAATACTCACCCCACTGAAAAAACTTGTTTTATAAGAAGGTAATTTAGCACTATTTTTAATTAGAAAAAAATGTATAGAGGTGGTCATTTTGATGATTTTGTGATTTTGAAGAACCAAGGGTGGTTTTAAATATCTTTGCCGGTGATACTTTCTCCACCGAAAAAATTTGAATCATGACAAGGTAATTCAACACTATTTTTAATTCAAAAAAGTGTATAAATGCGGCTATTGTGTAGATAGTGTATTCGGATTTAATAATTGTCATATTCATTTCTAATCTAGTAAATTATACCAAATCCTTCTCTCTAGTGATAAGAAATTAGAGAAAGCACAGACATTAGAGTGCACAATTTAACACCAGATTTTTGGGAGGAATTTGAAAACTTTTCATCAAATATAATTGGCAAATATCACGATACTTATTAAATAACATTGAAGCGTGAGGGAATGGAAAATGTTCATGTTTGTCATCTTTGTCATTATTTGTCTTCTTTTAAGTTCGATATGCGTGAAGAAATATAAATATTTCATTTAGAACGAGTCTTATGGAAAGATTTGTAATAGTACAATATTTCGTAAAATTTTTTCGTCTATCGAATAAGATTTTCATTTAGCCAAGGCCTACTTTTTCCAAGGTCCATTTCTGTACATTATCTGAAGGAGAGCAGATAAAAAAATTTGTTTAGACTGCTCCAGTAAATAATGTAATACAGCTTCAGAAATTTCGAAAGATTTAAAAGAATTTCTATACAACGTTGGAAAATAAATGTGGATCTAAATTTTTCTTCTATTATTCTAATTGTGCTTAATGAAAGGAATTTTCTACAAAAATAATGACTCTGATTTGGTACATTACATTTTTGAAAATCAATTATAATTCAGATCAAGAAGAAGGAATTTCTCCAAAGCTTTACGATGAATTTGTCTTTGAAAGGGAAATTTTCTAAATGAATGTTGATTCTGATTTGCAAGAGTAGATTGTTAAAAAAAATTATAGTTCAGATCTCGAACAAAGTCTTTTTGAAAAGAATTATTATTCTAGGATACCAAACAAGGAATTCAACAAATTCAACGAACAAATGCAACGAATTTTAATTAACAGCAGATTATTTTATTCCGTGATTTGTTCTTAACAATTTATTCGCCATGTTTTTATTTACTATTATTGAGGAAATTTTAATTGAATTGAATTAAATTATATTACAATAAATTAAACTACGTTCTATCTTAAGGATGAAGATATTAAAAATAAATTTGAAAATGTTTAAAAGTGATTTCGATTCCTTAAATCAATTTTCTTCTGAAAAAAAGATCTTTCTTCCCATGATTTAAAAAAGGTCCTGCATTTTTATTCAGCCAAGGCTTAGGGACCATGCTTACATTACGTAACATCTCAAGGAGGGGAAGGGGTCGAGAAATTTTGTTACGATTTGTTACGGCAGGGGGGAGCGGGTCCTTCCCTCATGTACGTAATTTTTACGAATTCGCAAAAACTTTCTCCTGAAGATTATCTTTTTAGATATAAATGTTATTATTTGCTTGAAAATTTAACAATTTTCTCAAAAACACATAATTTTTCTTGCAAATTCAACTATTTTTTTTGACAAACATGCAACTGTTTCGTTCAAAATTCAACTGTCTCCTAGAAAATTTAGTTTTTGTTTTTGTATTTTCCTGTAGAAGAGTCTATTGCAATTCTTTTGGATGAAAATTCAACTCTTTTTTGGAAAATTTCTCTCTTTGATTTGAAAAATCATCTGTTTAAGTAGAATTCTTATTTTTCTTTAACAATGCAACTGCTGGGTCGAAAATTTAACAATCTCGTTAAAAAGTACATTTTTCGGTTAAAAACTCGACTATTTAGCAGAAAATTAATTTATAGTTTACAATTCAAATTTTGGTGTTGGAAAGTGAGCTGGAATCTTCTTTGAATGGAAATATAACTATTTTTTCGAAGTTTTTTTTGTTGATTCTATCTGTTCCAAAAGAAATATTTTTCTTGGTTAATGATGCAACTGTTTGGTTCAAAATTCAAGAATTTTGTTGAAAAGTCGTACTTTTTGGTTGAAAATTCTGCTGTTTTGTTGTATATTTGTACTCTCCCTTTTACGGGTTTGAGGGCCTCCGCTCCCTGTACATATATTTACATTTCCTCCTTAGTCTACCTTAACCGCTACTTATTTTCTAATGCAACGCCTTACATAATAACAATCATATTAGTACTACTCTTAGACTACAGACAATGAGCGATCTTCCCGGGCTTCCGTTTTCTCTTATCATCAAATGCATTTTCACCGATTTAAAAATTTTAAATTTTCACAAGTTACTTTCCTTTACACAGGATTACCCGTTTGGCTCTGCCCTGATCTCTTGCTTTCTCTTATTTCTTCCAGTTTTTTCATCCACATCACTCCCTGTCCATTACCATCCATCTGACACATTCATCCACACTCAACTGTCCATCTTCCTCTCCTGTACACCTCTCTAACACATGTGCCCATGACTCCACTTCGTACCCACATACTCTGCACAGATTTTCCTCTTCATCCAGCCAATATCTACAAGATCTCACTCCTTCTCCCATTCTAAATCGTATCACCCTATTCCATTTGTCTTCCTTTTTCATCTTTTGCAAATATTCTGGTTCCGTCACCCCTTTGACCATCATATACCATCTATTGTACTTCGACTCCATAATCTTTCTCCATCTCTCTTCTCCTTGTCTTACTAATAGCTCTAATTCAATGTTCTGCCAATCCAGAACCCCTTCCTGTATATCACAAACACTCCTCATTTTTTTCCTTTCTTCCTCCCATTTTGAATTTCCCAAATTGCCTCTCGTCTCCTTGTTCCGAACTTCGTCCAAGCATACTTGTGCTATTCTACTCCCCTCTCCCCTTTTCAGCTTCTCTTCAAACCTCCAGGCTCTCCCAATTTGTCTAGTTACCATTTTTTCCCTTCCTAGTTCTTCCCGTATCATGTATCCTGGGCAGCTCCAACTAACTCCCATTACCCATCTCAGAAATCTCTCATGTATGCTTTCCACTTTCTTATGTTCCTTCCATCCCCAAACCTCCACTCCATAACAGAACACCGCCCAAACCAACGCATCAAACAACCAAACCCTCATTCTCCAATCGTCCTTGAACCTTCTCTTTCCTATACCCCATACTCGGCCCATTACTTTACTCGCACGTTCGATTCTTTTCCTCACCTGCAAATCGTTTCCCCCTCCTGCCTCAAACCAAAAACCTAGGTAACAGAACTCCTCCACACTTTCCACTGTTTGTCCGTTCATCTTCCACACGTAACCTATTTTGGTCTTTCTATTTCTGAAGCACATCACCTTGGTCTTCCCTACGTTCACCGTCAGTTCTTTTGTTCCCACGTACTCTTCGAAAATTCTTATCATTAGGTTCATCCCCTTCTCATCTTCTGCTATTAGAACTACGTCGTCCGCGTATGCTAGGGAGTATAGTTTGCTATTACCAGTATCGTCCCTCCTTTCCCTTTCTCCTTTAGCTTCTCCTCTAGGTTTGCCAGCAGCAAATTAAAAAGTAGTGGACTCAACGGGCACCCTTGCCTTAGACCTCTTCCTGTCCAGGAAACCTCCCCTTTTTTCCCGCGTATTCTCACCCTAATCCTGGTTTCAGTGAAAATTTCCTTTATCCTCTCCACCAACCCTTCTTCTATTCCCCTCTCTTTCATTGCCTGCCATAGCACTTTTCTATTCACTGAGTCAAAAGCTGCTTTGAAATCTACAAATAAAGCGACCCATTTCCCTCTTCTTCTCCCTAAGTTTCTGTTAACCAAGTAGTTGAGTACGCAAATGTTGTCTATTGTCCCAATCCCTTTTCTAAATCCCGTCTGGTTGTGTGGGATACTTTGCTTCTCTTCTATCTGATTCTCTAACCTTTTTCTTAGAATTTCTGTGTATATTTTATAGCCCACTTGCATGAGAGTGATCCCTCTGTACTCTTCTACCTTCTTACCCTCTCCTTTCTTAACAAGCGGTACTACCAGCCCTGTCATCCACTCCTCCGGCCACCCTTCTCCTTTCCAGACCTTGTTGCATATCCTCCTCATCACTTCCCTTATCCCTTCTCCTCCATACTTTATCGCTTCGTTCTCCATACCATCCTCTCCTGTGGCCTTGTTTCTTTTCAGTCTATCTATCGCCTCATTCACTTCTTCTCTTGTTATTTCGTTCGCTTCCTCCATTTCTCCCTGGACTGTCTTTCTATTTTCCCCTTTGATCCTATTTTGTTCTCCCCCTAGCAGACCCTTAAAATAATCCGTCCATTCATCCATTTCTATTTCTTCATTCACGCCCTTCCTTCCTCCTCTTTCCCTGTTTATCACATCCCAGACCCTACCTTCTTTGATTGCTTTTTCTACTTCTTCCTTGTATTTCTCCTTTCCCCTTTGCTTTTTCTCTTCCAGCATCTTCTCATGTTCTCTTTTTCTCCTATTGTACTCCGCCTCCTCTATTTCTCCTTTCCTCCATTTTCTTACAGACTCTTTCATTCTCGACTTACTCTCCCTGCATTCCTCGTCCCACCAGCCTCTCTTTCCCTCTTCTTTTCCTTCTTTCGTACCTATCTCATCCCTTACCTTCTCAATCGAGCCTTTCAACCTTTCAATCATTAAGTCTACTTCCTCCTCCTTTTCATGTCCAACGTTCTCCTTTTCCATTTTGTGTTCAAACACTTTTAATTTATCTTCCTTTCTCCCTCTGCCGCACTTGTGGACGCCACCTTACAGTGTAGCTATTACTGGGAAGTGCTCGGACCCTATCTCATTCCCCACCTTCATACTGCATATCATATTCCTTATTCTTTCTTCCGCCAGGATGTAGACTATTACCGTTTCTCCCTTACCTATAAATGTGATCTCTCCCTTCTCATCTCCTTTCATATTGCCATTACATATGAACCATCCTGTTTCTTCTATTACTTGTAGTAATCTCCTCCCCTCCCTGTCAATCTCCCTATGTTTGGAGCTCCTTATATAGGCCTCCTCTTCTTCATCCCAAGTCCCTCCCCCTTGCTCGCCAGTCCAAGCATTCAAGTCACCTCCTATCAGAACCAACTCTTCCTTCTTTTCCTCCATCCACCTCCTCATTACTCTCCAACCTTCCTCTTCCCCTCTTCTTCTATATACACAAACCACCGCTATTTTGACTTTTCCAATTATAATCCTTCTTACCATTATTCCATCCTTTTCCTCCCTATCCTCCTCTTTTCTCCCTTTTGCTGCCAGTTCTTTTCTCACCCCTGAGACCATGCCGCCCATCCCTCTACCTTTAACGTGTTCCTTTCTTGCTTCTTGCATTGTCCATACATACCCTTCAGGTAACATCCTTTTCATCCCCTTCCAATCCTTCTCATCTGCCCAGGTTTCACTCATCATAATCACATCCCATTTTTCTAACTCCCGCCAAAAACATTCATTCTTGTTCTTCAAGCCTGACACATTCCAGAAAGCTATTTTTACGTTTTTCCCATCCCTTCCCTCTCCTATCCTCCTTACTTTTCTCCCGTCTTGCTTTTTGGAAACCCCTCGGCTTGATCGCTGACCTCTTTTGTATCTTCCTTTTTTCTACCTTTCTCAACTCTTTTTCCCTTCTTCCTTATTTCTTCTGATTCCTCGTCCCAGAACCATTCCTCCCCATTTATCCACAATCTGTCTCTCCCTATCCATACCATGTGCCCCTTTTTCCTCTCTATCCATGCCCTCTGGTCTATTTGCCATCTCCTTTTCCTCTCCCTCCAAGTCAAATCCTCTTCAATTCTCTCCCTTCTTCCTTTCAATAATTTTTTGTTCTCCATAATTTTCTTTTTCTCCTCCTCACTCCCTACTTTTACTACAGACATTCCTTCTTTTCCTTCCTTCGTCATTCCTACTCTCTTAACTCCTTCTACCGTTACCCGAATTCCAATATCTCTCAGTAGGTTTTCGATTTCAATTTCCCCTGTTTCACTCTCTATTTTCAATCCCTTGACTACTATGTTATTTTTCCTCTTCGCCCTTTCTTCCCCTTCCAACCTTCTTTCAATCTCACTCAGTCTCTTCTTCAATCTTTCATTCTCATTTTGCCCGTTATCACTCCCTCCTACTCTTCCCGCACTCTCTGTTTCCTTCCCCATATGCTCATTCCTAACTTCCAATTTGCTTACCCGTTCTTCCAGTTTTTTTATCTCCCCATTTGTCTGCTCGTCAATCTCTCTCTGTCTATTCCCTATGGCCTCTAATTTACCCCACACCTTGTTTTTCTCTTCTTTCCAGAGTTTATCCCACTCTTCCAACTTTTCTCTTACTTTTCTCACTTCCCCCCTTACTTCTTTCCCCTGCCTATTCATATCTTCCAGACTCTTCCTTGTTTCCTCTCTAAATCCTTTTATGAGGGCTTCCAGCTTCTCAAACATCCCCCCCATCCCGCCTATCTCTGTCTGGTGTTTTTCGTTTGATCTTAACTTTTTTGTTATCCTTATCCATTTCAGAATCATCTTCCCCTTCCTCTCTTTTTCTCTCATCTTCCCCTTCACTGCTGGTCGCGCTAACCTTTTTTTGCCATTCGTCCAGACTCCTATTAGAGCCTGCGCTACCTAGCCTGTTGAGGCGCTGTAAATTCGACGGCCTCCCACGTTAACGTCGAGCCGCCCCTGGTCGGAGTATCGAACGCCTCCTCCTCGCTACTGTCAATTTCTTCCTTCTCCCTACCACCCGCGCTAACAACATCGTCAGCCCTTGCTTCATTCATTCCCTGCCCTCTGTCGCCCGTTTGTGGACTTCGTATGATCGGCATTCCTACCTTACCAGGTAGTCCTCGACGTTTCCCGCTCTTAACTTGCCTATCTCTTGCCCCCTCTTGCTAGACAACTATTTTTCTACTACTAAAAAAAAAATTGATTAGCATTTCGAACTCGAAAGTTCATTGCCTCACTACCCGATTCGGGTAGTGTTTCTAGGTGGATAAATACCACCAGTGTGGGTCCACCACACCCACGACGGGTCAACAACACTCCTCACCTCAAAAAAATTTGCACGCTCTAGTTTTCCCTTCTCACACCTTACTTTCACCCTTTACGCACTTGCCTTCACTCACCCTTCTTCCTTCACACCTAAACTCCGCACTCACTGCCCTTTCTGCCTCCACCCACGCTGATTCCCTTCACCAAAGCCAAAAAACGCAACACTTGACACTAAAGAGTTCTCTCACGATCGGTACCGAAAACGGAAGCCCTGCTGTTTTGTTGAAAATTCAACTATTCTGTAGGAAATTAACTTTTTGGTTAAATTTAATATTTTGGTGTTGGAAAGAGAACTGAAATATTTTCTGGATGAGGATTCAACTATTTTTGGGAAATTTTTTATTTCTTGTGTCCATTAAAAATCCATCTGTTTTATTAAATTTCATCTTTCTTGGATACAAATTCAATTATATGGTAGAAAGTTCAATTATTTCGTTAAAAGTTCATCCCTTTTGGTTGAAAAATTTGTCTTTTCAGATGAAAAATTCAATTTTGTTACTAGAAGCTTATTTTCTGTTCTAAAATTCATATTTTTATCTTGGAAAGTCAACTGGAATCTTTTCTCGATGAAAATTCAACTATTTTTTACAAATTTGTTTTCGTCTGCGATTATATGATTTGCTACTTTTGCAAGTTTGCATCTGATTGGTTGCTTTTCGCGCGCTATTGAAAATGATGAAAAAATACTTAATTTTTTTTATTATGAAGAATGGTTTTTTAATTTGTGAAATTATCCAGTGCACTAGAATAATTAATTCTACAGAAAATTAAAAATAATTAGATAATTTTGCTCTACAAAAAATATGCTTTGCTGGAGTGATATATTTATAAATTAAAAATATAAGAAATAAATTGAGTCCGTCTTTTATTCGTGGAATAGTGGTTTAATTGTATTTTAGTGAACAAATGTGAAAGTTAATAATCCATTCCTTATAATAAAAAAGATGTTTTCAAGCGTTTTAAATATGTAGCTGTTTTATAAATTATATTATTATGAATAATTATATAAATAAATATATTATATAATAATATTTAGATTATGTGAGAGTCTTAGGTACATTTTATTTTCTGAAATTTGAGGATGCGTTTTTTTTTCTTGTTAGATTTTTAAACTCTCTAATGTCATCAAGATACTATTATAAACATTCTGTGCGCGATTTTAGCAAACCTTTAAAGTTTATATAAAAAAAATATGTAAATGATGTTACAGTCTTAAGTACATTTCATTGCCTGAAATTTGAGAGGTCGTTCTTTTGGTTATTAGATTTTCAAATTCTGTAATGTTATCAAGGTGTTTTGGTGAACATTCTACGCATGATTTCAGCCAATTTTTAAATTTCAAGAGACAATTATGAACCTCTGCTGGCGAGATTGGTTCCGTTGTTTCCATTGGATTTTAGAGGTCTGTTTCGATTTCATGTGCAGGAACAGGCACACATTTACCACTCGTTGCCAAATTGATTAAATCACAATCTTGAGAGGATTCCCAACCTGGTAAATCAACTGCGGAATCCTCATCAGCAAAACTTGGCAAATCTATTCCAGAATCCACATGATCAAAATTTGACAAATTAGTTTCCTGTTCAATGACAACTGGAATAGCGATGTTTGGAGGATCGTGAATGTTTACAAAACTTGGATTTGCGTTGACAAGAAACGAGTTGCCTAGGAGCGGTTTCCACGCTTTTTGAAGTGTGGATGATTGCACATCGTTCCATGCTTGACTAAACAAGCCTAAGCAATCTCGCAAGTTAAATGATTTTAAAAATGTAGTGGCACCTTCTGATGTCTCATTAAGTAACAGACGTCTCAGTAAATTTTTTTTGTACAGTTTCTTTGTCGTTGCTATTACTTCTTGATCCGTGGGCTGAATCAAGGCCGTCACGTTTGGAGGCAAATAAAGGACTTCAAAATTTTCGTTTATTGCATTCAGTTCTTCCAAACTTGGGTTTGAAGGCGCATTGCCGAGAAGTAAAATAACCTTCCCTGTTATGCTAGTCATTCTTTGGTGTTCTAAAACACGCGGAATAAACTCTTCCTTGTACCTGTAAACATTTATCGTTGTTTTAGAATGTTTTATGGGTATAAAAAAATAATTTAATTCGAATTCTCCATACGTAAATGGAAAATATAATTTACCATAGCATGAATACACATTTGTCCATCCACCGAGACATTTTAACTTGCTTAAATGGAGATCTTTAGATTTTCTGTTTATTAAATCGTTGAGACATCGTGGAGTTTGAAATTTTCCAATTGTCAACAAAGGAATCCGATGATTTGCAGCAACATTGGCACAGAATAAAGCTGTAATGCGATCTTTAGATTCTTTTCTTCCTGGAGCTGCTAATTCCGATTTTAGTGCAAGAGTGCAAGCCGTCAATGCTCGCCATAAAATCCCCGATTCGTCTGCGTTGTAGATGTTTTGTAAATTCAAATTTTCGAATTCGATTTTTTCGTTAAAGATTGTCGAAAATTCTACAGCACTTGACGAGTCGTTCGATAATTTCTCTCCTTTGAGATGAAAACTCCAAATTCCATGACGTCTCTTGAACTTACAGAGCCAACCATTGCTTGCCTATAAAAATGATATACCTGATATACTTATAAATTTTTTATATAAAACTTGCGTAACGTACGTACTATTTTCAACCTGCACATAAGGAAAAAATTTTGATGTAACACATTAAAAAGCCATGTTTTAGTATTTACAAGTATATACTTGGAAAAAAAGATAGATTTTTATTGATTTTCAAAACTCTCAGATTTACGTCTACACAAAACACAAATATTTTTCTCTAAAACTTTGGAAAATGACGCAGATAAAGAAGTGACATTTTGAGGTTAGGTGGATTGAATTTCCAAATTTGCATATATGGCAAATATTGCAATCCTTTTTATACTTATTTGAATGCTTATATATTACATGTACTTACTTTAAATGTTTGAGAACCATTCATTTGTTCGTTTAATTGAAGAGCCTTCTCTTGCAAAATCGGACCGGATATTGGGTCTCCTCTTGCTCTGGTTTCATTAAACCAGTTCAAAACAGCGACATCCAAAGTTGTATCTTCACTTGTTCTAGCAGATTTTTTTTTTCGCGAATTCATTGTGATGAGACATGTTCATTAAGTATAGTTCGCGAGCTAGCACACGGTAATACGTTGATTCAGAGATACTATACTTAATTAAAATTGAATTTTTTGAGGCACCTGCCTTCACTTCATTAATCACCTCGTGTTCATCCTTAAAGGATGAACGCTTAATTTTCTTAGACGACATTTATTCTATGTATGTACTAGGTAATCCGAATAACGAGACACTACAGCGAAATATGTATGTACAGCTGAAAGTACAGGGAACAGAGTGAACTAGAAATGACTAGCACACGACATGACAGAAAACGGAATCAAATTTTATCCGCTTACGGCTATAGGGTACTTCCCACTTTCTAGCGATGGCACTTGACGGCACTGCCGAGCTCGTCGTACCTCTCTTTCACCTCTTCACCTCCCCGCACCCTCATTTGGATTCCCACTTAAATCAGTAATCGGTCATGCAGGTATAGGAGTTCCAGGTAATTTGTTTGTAGGTCAATTCTGCCATCGCTATCATCTTGAAAAATTTGTCAATATAATTATAATTTAATTTATTATAATTGGCTCTTAAATTTGTTTAACACTTAACTTCTTTGTAAATTACACTGCCGTAATACATTTTTTATTTTATAAATCAAAAGAAATGTTATATCTAAAATAAATTGTGAATTATTCGTTATAACACCTATATGAGCATTTTCAAATTGATAAATATTACATATAATATTAATTTATATTATTATAGATAGATAAACGTTTATTTTTCAGCCTGCTGGCCTTGAAAAATTGACTTGCTTACACTTTCATTTTTACAGAATTTTCTTGAAACTAACCCTTAAAGACTAACATCCATCCATTCCTTATCTCTCAGTCGCACGCTTTTATCGCCTTGCCTTCCTCGCTTCGCTCCGCCTCGCACGCATGTCCCTAGTTTTTCGCATTGCCTCGCTTGCCAACCTCTGTTTTCGTTCTAATGCCTACTACTCATCTACTATTTACAATATTTACATGTTACTTATATCTACTTTCTCTCCTATTTACAATCTTTCCGTCTCCATTCCTCTTCCTCCTTCCTTCTCTTCATCTCCATCTTACCCAACACTCCCTTCACCCATGCTACTGCCCTTTTTTCCCCCTTTCCATGCAAGAATACCTCCATGCCTATCTCACTTCTTTCCACCTCCAGACACTCCTCCAACCAGTGCTCCACTCTTGCATCCCCCTTTCCACGCAGTTCACACATCCTCTTCTCCCGTGAGAGACAGAACCTATTGAAACCCTCCATGCACCCACACCTCATCCTCGCTATAAGCTCCTGACTTCCTTTCTCTCCTTTCTCACATAAATATTGCGCTCTTTTCCTTAGCATAATCCACACATAGTTCCCGTTAAACCTTGACTCTCTTACTCTCTCTTACCCCTCTTTCTTCTCTCTCTCCATGCCATTTTGCTTAACCTAGTCATAAACCTCCCTTCCTTCCTCGTGCATCCTTCTCACTTCATCCATCTGCAGTCCATTCATTCTAAAATACCTTTCCCTCTCAGCCTCCATCTTCCCACCCCTCTCCTGTTCTTCTTCTCCCACCAACACTCCCTAACCAGCTTACTTCCCCCCCCTTCCAAAAATTTCTCCTCATATTTACACGCCCTGCTCCGTGCTATAATCCCTACACTCGTTCTCCCCGTCTCTCTCCTGACAATATACTTAGGCGTGTTCCTTGCCAACCCCCCGGGTCCACTTTACATACCTCTCCTGCGTCCTATTTACCTTTTCACTTTCCTTCCACCTTCACTCCATACAATAGCACACTCATCAGTGAAGAATCAAACAGCTTCATTCTCCGTCCAAAATCATCTGCGAATAGCTTCATTCCCAACCCCCACACCTGCCTCTTCACCACATTTGCTCTCCTCACTCTCTCTTTTATGTGACCACCCACTCCCCCATTCCTCCGAAACACGAAGCCCAAGTACACAAACACTTTCCCCTCCTGCACCTCCTTTCCCTTCCACTTCCACTCTCCTCCCTTATCCCTTCCCCCTCCTTTTCTGAACACCATAACCTTGGACTTTTCCGCATTCAACTCTAACCTCTTTTTATTCAGGTATCTTCTCAAACTCTTCATCATCTCCTTTAAGGCTTCCTCGCTATTTGCCAGCAACACTATGTCATCTGCATACGCTAGTGACCAAATTCTAACCCCTCCTATCCTGACTCCTCCTACCACCCCAGTCTCCAGCTTACTTTCTATATCCGCAATCAAAATCGCAAACAGCGTTGGGCTCAGAGGACAACCCTGCCTTAACTCCCTATCAATCCAAAATCCCTCCGAAATCCTCTCCCCTCCTCTTACCTTGTCTTTGGTCTCCTCATATGTCTCCCTTACCCTCTCAATTAGGCCTTTTTCTACTCCCCTATGCTCCATCGCCTCCCACAACTTCCCCCTATCCACCACGTATTGCAGAACGTAGATATTGTCGATAGTACTCCTACCCGCCCTAAATCCCGCCTGCGTCTCCGACAAAATTCCTTTCCCCTCGACATCCTTTCGCAGTCTCTCTGCCACCACCATCGCGTATACTTTATACGCCGTATTCATCAGCGTGATCCCTCTATAATTTTCCTGCCTATCTCTATTTCCTTTCTCATATAGTAACACTATTAACCCTTCTCTCCACCCTCCTGGGAATCTCTCGCCCTCTCCCTAACCTCTTGTGTACTAAACAGCCATGCTTCGTTCTCCACCCCATCCAACCCTGCTGCTTTTGACCTTTTCAACTTCCTTATCTACTTCTCTATCTCTTCGTCACGCAACTCCTCCATCTCTGCCTCCCCCGTTCTTCTACTTCCCCTGATTGTCTTCCTTCAATCTGAGCCCTGAAATGATTCTTTGAAAAATTCCCTCCATTCCTCACTTCCCATCTTCTCGCTGCCCCCCACCCTCCGCTTCATAAACCTATTTATTATCTTCCAGACGTCCCCCTCTGTCTTAACATTTGCTAACTCCTCTTCCAGCTCTTTCTCCTTTTCCTGTTCTTTCTTCTTACACATCACTCTAAACCCCTTCCTCATTTCTACGTACTCCTCCCTCCTCGCATTACCCTCTCTCCACTTCTTGTACTTCCTCTTCACCTTCCTTTTCATCTTTTTACATTCCCTATCCCACCACGGCTTCACCATTCCTTTCGTATTCGTTCTAAATACCTTCTTTTGCACACACCCTTTCACCTTCTCTTTCAGATCCTCCCATATCTCTTCCACCGACTCCACTCCAAAGCGTACCTTTCCTAGCTCCTCTTCATAACCACATAATCTATCACCGATACCCCCACCTTACTTACGTATGTGTATTCTCCTTCTTCGTCCCCCGTTGCCATACCATTCGCCACAGCCCAGCCTCTATCCTCCATCCAGTCCCTTAGAATCTCCCCCTCCATATTTATTATCATATCCTTCGATTTCCTTTCGAAGCTCTCCCCTCCCTTGTAAAGTCCCCCTTCGCTTCCCATCCTCGCATTAAAATCCCCATCCACTATCACCATACTCTCCTCTCTTTCGCCCAGCAGGTCTTCCACCCTTTCTTTAATTCTTTCCATCCCCTCCTTATTGGACACTCTAACAAACTTACAGGTTATGCCTCCTATTTTTATTTCCCTCATTTGCACTCCCTCCCCCTCTTCCTCTCCATGAACTTTTTCCTGTAATCCATCTCTATCCCCGATTATAATTCCCCCACTGGCCCTTCCTTTCTTCTTCACTCTGACCGCCTCCTGAAGTCTCCACCTATATCCCCCTGGCAGCTTTGGCTCTATCCTATCCCATTCCTTTCTTTCTACCCATGTCTCTACCAGTCCCACAACGTCAAATTCCTGGATATAACGCCAGAACTCCTCGTCCTTCTTCTTCACCCCTGCTACATTCCAATACAGCACCTTCACTACTCCTCTACCCTGCTTTACCCCCACCCCCCTACTGCCTACGAAACAAATTCCCCTGCACTTCCTTCAACACATCTTTCTTCTCATCCCACACCCACATTTTCTCGCTTTTTTTTCCGATATCCTACCTTCGCCGATCTCCCTTCACTCTTCTCCCTTCTAGCCCTGTCGTTCAGCATTCTCTGCACATCCCTTTCCTCTCTCGTTAAATCGTGATCGATGAAAACTGCCTTATCCTTTATCCTATTTTTATTTCGCATTACCCCCAACTTTTCTTCCCAGCTCTCCATCTCCACAACCGCCACTTCCTTGTCTGTTCTCCCCTCCAACGTAACTCTCCCTACCCTGCCTTTAACCCACCCTATGCTCTGTAGCAGCGGTTCCACACCCTCTCTTTCTTCCCCGCTCTTTAGCTTCAACCCTTTTACCACAATATTATTCCTCCTGTCTGCCTTCTCTTTCCTCTCCATTCTCGGCTCCATTGCCCTTAACCATTCCCTATCTGCCCTCTCTTCATTCTCACTCCTACGCTCTCCTACTTTCTCTTCTATCATCTTTTCTACCCTCTCCCAAATACCTTTAATCTCGCTCCCCTCACCTCCGCCTCCTACTTCCATTTGCGTCCTGCCCTCCATCTTCTCAAGCCTTTTTTCCGTCCTTTCCTTCCACATCCCATTTCTCATCTCTAATTCTTAATTCCTCCCTCAACCCCCTGATCTCGCTTATCAGCATACCGAGCGCCTCCTTCTCCACATCTGCCTCCATTTTGCGGGGGGGGGGGGCATGTCCTTCTAGTTCTCCCGCTTTTTTTAAACGGGCTCTCTACCACGCTTTCGTCCTGCCTCTCTTGGCTGTCTCTTTTCCTCTTCAAGAGATCCTCCCTGTCAATTGCGCTCGAAGTTCTCTCCCTCACCTTCTATCTTCCTTCGTTCTCACCGTCCCGCTCTCTCCCTCTCCCTGGCGCGCCACTAGACACCGAGCCACGGGCTGGTGGCAGTTGTGGCACGTGGAAAATTTCCTCCCCGTCAACTTCACTACCCGTACACTCACTACCCACCTCCCGCTCTGCCGCCGGTAACTGGGAACACTCCATGCAGTACCCTTCTCAACCGTCAGATGTCTCTGCAGAATGCTGTGTCTATTGCCGTCAAATTCTCCCCATATTTCCCTTTTTTCCTTTTTTTCAATTCCTCACAGCCCTTGCAGACACCCCTTTCTCTCACTTAACACCCCCACAAATTTGCGAGCACCAGACTTGACCCTCGAAGGCCCAATACTCCTGACCACAAATTCCCCCGATTCCTTGCTAACCCAGTTCATCGCACACAACCCTACTCACCTCCTCGGCTTCCACCCTCACACTCCACTCAGACCTACCACACAAATTCCGTAAATCCTCTCACCACTTGACACTAACTACGTTCTCACTTCCGCCACCAACATGCAAGTCCCCATTTTCATTATTATATAAGTTTTACAAAGTTTAAAAAAATGAATGATACATAGAATAATGACAGTAATCACCAATCTTTCAGTTTTTAAGAAATATGATAACAAATTTTGAAGTTGTCTATTTGCTCGGCAATCATTGCCTTTTATACTCTATAGTAATCCATTCGCCACTAATATTTTATTATGCATTGAGAGATGTTGTGAATTTTTTTCATGAAAAGTTAATTTTCTAACTTTTATCATAAATGATGCACGTTATTACGGAAAAGTAAAATGTATTTTAGTATAACTTTTTATATACATAAACCTTTTTGTGTGAACATTTTTATCGTATCTGTTGTTGTTTACGTAAAAATGACTAAATTTTTCTATTATGAGAAGAAAATTATTCTGTCGATGGAACTTTTCAGGCCTTCATAAACGTTACAGCATCTTTCTTATTAAAAGCTAAATTAAACAAAAACTTTCCAAAACATTTTTTTTTCCTTCTGCGAAAATCTGTCAATTTTGTATTTTTTTAAACTCTATTCTGGTTGATAAATTCGTAATTTTAATTTGAAAATAGTGTTTTTAGTGTATTTTTTTTGATAGTAGCAAAACAGCGTCATCGCTTGAAAAAAGTGTTAAATAGTTTCAATAGTGTGGAGCCCGAGGACATAAAACATCGGATTGAAAATTATTCGAAAGTATTGTATTTTGAATGTGAAGTTGCCGAAAAGCAGATTTCCAGAGAACATCTCGTGAGTGCGCAGTTATAATTTTCAATTCGATATTCTTTGCAGCAAGACTCATTTCTAATCCAAAAGTGATTTAAAGTGAATATGTGTATCAAAAGTGTGACTAATGTTCTTCTGGATTTGAAAGCATTTCGGAAAATTCAATTCATAAAACTTCAAACAAATAAAGTTAAAATTTAAAACATGGAAACAAATTGGAAACAAAATTGAAACTTCAAAAAATGTAATTGATTTTAGTAAGTTTAAAATAATTTCTGAAAAATACAAGGGAATTCAAAAGAATTTGATTGGATGTTGAAGAATTCAAAATGAGTTTTAAACACTTCAAGACGAATTAAACACAAATTGGAAACTTAAAAAAATATCCGTTGAACTGAATAGAGTTATTGGTTTAATTTAAAAGAATTCAGGTAAATTGATAAAATTCGAAAGACATAATAAAATAATTCTGAATGAATTAGTAACAATTCAGGGTAAATTCAAATTAATTGCAAAACATATTTTAAAATCTCTACAAATCTGTGAAAACCTACAAAATCCCTCACTTCTTGTGAATGAATACCTTAAAGTGCATTAGCGTATTACAAAATCCCGTGCAATTATATGAAATTTTATAATATTTTTTCAAATCCTAGAAAATTTATGAAAATATCTTGAGAGTTTTTAAAATCCATTAAAATCATTTAAATCTTCGGAAATCTCACAAAATTAATTAAAATATTCTAAAATATATTGAAACCTCGCAAGTCCCATGAAATAGTTTCATATATTTCGAAGTTGTAAACAAATTCTTTAATCTCCCAGAAAAATTTGTTTATTTCTCTTAAAGTCATTCAAAGCCTTCAAAATTTGTTTAAAAATTAATAATATCTTGGAAGTACATTGAAGTCTTTAAAAATACGATCTATATTATCGGAATTTTAGGAAACTCTTTGATACAATACCCCATGCAATTTTTTCAAATCTCTTGAAAATGTTTTAAGATCTTTTTAAATACTCTAAAATATTTCAAATTCTCTGAAACCAATTGAATATTCCTAAGAATCTTTTGAAATACTCTTAAAGTTTTCAAATCCTTTAAAACCTTTGGATCTTTTAAACCTTTAGATCGTTTAAAATACCATAAAATAACTTAAATCCTATGAGTAAAGTTAAATTACTGAAATCAGTACAAAAATTCTTAGGATCTTTCAAAATTCCCTAAGATATTTTTAAGAAATTTTTTAAGCTCTTCAAGATTCCTTGCAATTTTCAAAAGCTCCCTCAAATATTTCCAATAATTTGAAACTCTTCCAAAATATTGAAATTCTTTGATCCTTTAAAAATCACTTGAAACTTTTTAAAGCTTACGAAAATGTCTTGACATAATTTTAAAATACTCTGAAAGTTCTCAAATCCTTTACCATTCTTTGAAATTCCTCAAAATTATTGAAATCTCTTGGAAATCTCTTGGAGTCTTTTCAAATTCCTTACATATTTATTTTGATTATTTTTGAATCACTTGAAAGATGAAACTTTTTAAAATATTTCCAATCCTCTGTAATCAATTAAATTACTGAAATCAATTGAAAAATCCTAGGAATCTTTTAGAATAATCTAAAAGTGTTCAAGTCCTCAAAACTTTCTTAAAATTTCCTGAAACTTCTTAAATCTTTTTAAAATCAAATGGAAATTTAAAAAAATATTTGAAATCCAAAAATGCCTTGGAATCTTTTAAATTACTTTAGAATATCGCAAAACCTCTAAAATCAATGAAAGTACTGAAATCGAATGAAAGATCCTTGGAATATTCAAGAAACCTCTAAAAGTTTTCAATCCTTTACATTTTTTTAAAATTCTTTCAAATTGTTGAAATCTCTTGGAAATACCTTGCATTCCTTTGAAATACACTAAAAAAAAAAAAAAAAAAAAACGACGGGCTAACACCACGCAGTATTCCCCGAACGGTCACCCATCCAAGTACTAACCGCGCCCAACGCTGCTTAACTTCAGTGATCTTACGGGAACTGGTGTTTTCAGCGTGGTATTGCCGTTGCCAAAATATTCCTAATCTTGAAACATTCCTTCACAAATCCTTTCAAATCAATTGAATTACTAAAATCAGTTGAAAATTCCTTGAAATCAGTTAAAATATCCTAAAATATTCCGAACCCTTTAGAATCTGTTGGCATTCATTGCAGTTATTCACATCTCTTTCAAATGCTTTGGAATCTTTTCAAATGCCCCAAAATATTCCCAGTATTCTAAAATTCTTTAAATTATTAAAATGAATAACAAATTTCTTCGAATCTACTGAAATTCTTTCAAATATTTTCCTACAATATATCAATTTGAAATCTTTTAGAATCAATTGAAAATTTTTTAATCCTCTGAAATCTTATTGAATTAGTGAAATCAATTAAAAATTCCACAAAATCTTTTATAATACCTCAACATATTTCAAATTCTTTAAAATCTTTTTAAATTCTTTGCAATTGTTTCAAAATCTTGAAAATTCCTTGGATTCAAAAAAAAATACCTCATAGTCTTCATACTTCTTTGAAACCCCTCAAATGACCAACATTAATTCCTTAAAGTAAAGTAAAATTTTTGATCTGTAGACATACACAGATCTGTGACATACTTCTATTCAAACCGAAAAAAAATAATTATTCTAATGTGTCACTATAAGGAAATGGAGATTTCAATTCTATGGGGAAAGAAGAAACGAAACACGAGTCTCACAAATGATATTTAATTTGATAACTATGATTAAATTATATTAGAAATAACAGTTACAGAGCGTAAAAATGATTAATTTGAAAATTTCTTGTTTGCGTAAAAAGTTTAAAAACAGACTGAGACCATCACAATTGAGGTTATGGTTCATTACTCACCTTAGAATATATTTCACGTATTTCTCCTTCTCAGACTTTACCGTGCAGGGGTTGGCAACACTGAGACGCGCATTAGTAACCTCATCTCTGATATGAGCGGCCTACAGCAAGAAAACGTTACCAGCGTTACTCTCGAAAATCGTCAGAATCGAAAACGACAATATCATTTAGAGATTTATTAATAAGGATCATGTATCAAGCTTCACTGAAAAGTTTAGTGTAGCGCCAGAAATTATCTAAACACGCCGGCACCCTTCAATAATTAATTTCGACGTAGAGGTGTTCGCAAAAAGATCGGATAGTAAGAAAGAAAAACTGAACAGATCGGTGAATATTTATTTATTCTTTCTGTTCAAACAACCTAGCTATACATCATAAGAGTAATTTCTATATTATCATATTTTCGTTCAAGAATATGCATCACGAAAATTATACACAATTTTCATATATTTCTTCTTTATCTTGTGCACAGGTTATTGGTGTGGGTGCTGCAGTAGGTGAGTTAGGTCTCTGTGCAAGTAATACGAAGCTCCGGTAATTTTTCTAGAATACGGCTCGATCATAATATATACATAAAATCTGACATGCGGAAACACAACCTGTTCGATTGCATTAAATGGTCCAAGTTTATTTGGATCTGCGAGGGAAACTTCTTCCGGCAATTCTGTTCCAGGACAAAGCGTTACTTTAAAGTGTGTATTATAATAACTGATAAACCAAGTTGAAGCATCAGGTTCCAAAGGGTCTGTGCCTTAAAATGAAAATAAAGAATTGTGAATTTAAAAAGATTAGGATGCACCTTATGATTAATAGTTTTTTTTTGAATGAAAAGTTTTGTGAAGCATCAAATAACAGTGATGGGAAGTAATTAGTTTCATACAATCAGGTACTTTTTTGTTAAAAATTGTCTGAAACGAAGTTACTCTTGTTATTAAGTGAAGATTTGGCAAACAGTTACATTTTTTCCGAAATTTCCTCTTTATGAACAGTAATTATAAAAATAGATACTTTTTTAGTTGATTTCGAAATATACTACAAAAGACTTTTTTATTATTATTGAATAAATTTTAACGCTTTAGCAACTATTTTCTACTTCCTACTATTCAGATGTATTCTATGAAATTCAGAAGTCCTTTTGAAAATTCTTTTGAAATCCATTCGAGGTTTTTAAAATATTTCTATGAATTTTCAAGAACTTTAAAAAACGTGCAAGGGATTCTAAAGGATGTTAAATAACTTAGGGTATTTTGAACAATTACAAGGAATTTTAAAGGGACAAATAACTTCCAGGGATATGATCAAAATTCATGTAAAATCACAGGATTTTACAATATTTTAAGGAAATTTCACAAATTTTGTCACAAGAATTGACGAATTTCAAAGATTTTCAAAGGTTTGAAGCAATTCTCAAATATTCCAAGGTATTTCTAAAAATTTGCAACATTTTTAAAGATTTTAAAGTATTTTAAATGATTCAAAGACATTTTTGAGAGCTTCGAAAAATTTCAGGTATACGTCCGAAAAGGTCAGTCAAGAATATTGACTTGACACTAAGCTTGGGGGTTTCTTTTAGACCCTAGTCAAACGCACATTAAGAATTTTTAGCGCAGATCAGTATGAATGAAGGTATGAATAATTTTAATTTTTTTCAAATTAGTCTTTTTTTCTTCAAAATTGCGTAAAATATTGATTTTGGAAGAAATTCTTGTTCAGAAGATTTGTAGATCTGGTCGAAACACATATTTTTTTTCTGTACACTTTTATTCCAAAATCACCACCACTAGGGTGTCCGCGTTTTTGGGCGTTGGAAAAGGCCCGTTTGAAAAATCCGAACCCCTTTTCAAACAGCAAAAAAAATCTGAAAATTCATTTTTGTCATTTTTCTTGAAGACTATTAGTTTGGTGGAAAAAGTATCACAACAAAAAATATGTGTTTCAATGAGATCTACAATTTTTATGAAGAAATTTGGTTTCAAAGTCAATATTTTTCGAGATTTTGAAGGAAAAATAATTTGACGTAAAGTCAAAATTATTAATAACTTCATTTATGTTGAAGTTGGCCAAAAATAATATTTTGATTAAATTTCAAAGAATTTATAGATGAAGTTCCGTATGGTGCTCACCTCCGGTTTTTTTAACTTCGTATATGCATGTATTTTTTAAATTCAATCTGTTTAGAAAAAATGATCTTTTTTTACTCCACTGGGATTCGAACACCAGATCAACTGATTTCCGGTCACGTGCTGTAACCATTGAGCTACAGAGGGATCAGAGTAAGAATCCATTTTTCTGAGATACGCTAATTTTAGAAAGGTGTTACACAAACCATTATTCTAAATAAGAATCTGTATCATCATCAGAGATGGTAATTATCGATCCGTTAAGAAATCCAATCACATACTGTGAATAATGGAAATCTTCAATATCGATCACAGTTAAATCCTCAGATACAGAAAAATTATTTCGCTAGAGGTCAAGGTTAGAGCAGCTGACCGGAAATCAGTTGATCTGGTGTTCGCATCCCAGTGGAGTAAAAAAAGAAGATCTTTTTGCTATTGAAGATTTTCATTATTTACAGTATGTGTGATTGGATTTCTCAACGGATCGATAATTACCATCTCTGATGATAATACAGATTCCTATTTAAAATGCATGTATTTTGACGCATGGATTACGAAAATCGTAGTGAGAATTGGTGAAAATTTGGTTTTCATATCAAAAACCACGAAAAAAACCCAGAAACATAATTTTTCCCGCTTATCTCGAAAACGATAAATCACCATGATAATTAAATTTACGCCAATTTACACTAAGTCTTCCGTAATCAGTGCGTCAAAATAGACTAATGTACGAAATAAAAAAAAAAAAAGTAGTTGAGCGCTATTCGGAACTACACCCGAATTTATTTACAAGAATTGAAGAATTTCAATCAAATTTTCCAATTATTTTAATTCCCTTCACATGGAGGATGAGGTGAAAAATTATCAAAAAATCTGTCACGTAATTTATGGATAGCCTCTTACTAGCTGTCAGCGGTGCTCGGACTGCCATTAGGTTTCCTCCCTGCGTTAGGTATACAACCGTCATATAGCCATGTATGGATTCAAGACGGATTAGAAAATTATGCATTGGATGAGTGCCATCTTCACAAGGAAGATCACTGTGATCATAGTCAGCTTGCACTACTTTTCCATTTTCTAGCCACAAATGGACGTCATGGTTCATAAATGGGTATGTCTTATCCGATTTGCGGTCAAGAACTGGAAGGTAACTAAGTCGAAATTTTTTTCGTAATGGCCCTCGATTTATCCCAACCTGGTTTAAAGACACAGTGTTGCGTCCGCACCCTCGGCGGCGCCCCCCTCGCCCGCGATAGTCTCCAGAACTTGATTCCTCCGAGGATGCCTCGTATTGCATAGCATATAATTCTGTAAAAAGGAAAGAAAGATTTGTCATTAGAGGCCGTACTCAAATTCCATAACGTCCCGGGTAAAAAATGTTTGGTATGGGATTGATTTAGGAAAACATCTGTATAATCGTATGGGAGTGATCTCTCAGATAGTATAGTAAAAGTATGGCATTTGAGACGATCCCATACTTCACGTACGTTTGAATGAAGTACAGTGGATGTATAGCTCAAACATAACTAAAGCATAACAATGTATAGTTGAAGTGCGCTACTGTTAGAAAAATCTTTATGAAATTTAACATACATGTGTGTGAAGCAAATATGCACTGCGGCTACTGAAATTCAATATACAAGCGTATATAAAATATAATATGGATGTATATTAAATTTAAAACACAGGTATATTAAAGATAATAATACCATGTTTAGAGTTTTTCCTATACAGGTATATTAATTTTAAGAGACGAGTAAAAAAATGTATATATCTTTTTGGAAAAAGCTGCAAAAAAAGAAGTTTTGACTCAAGCATTAGCAAAACCATCAGAATAATAATGAAACCCATTTTCCATTTTTCAATTTTATTGTTAAAATATTTTCAAGGTATCCTAATATATATGTACTCTGTTACGTATTTTTACAATAACCAGGAAACAAACATGAATTTCTTTTATTTTGCTAACGATTTTGCTATTGCTTAAGTCAATACTTTTTTTATCGCAACTCAATCCGAAAATATGAAATTGTTAGAAAAAATAGTAGGACAAAAAAAAACTATTTGAAACACATTTTTAATATACGCAACTTTTATTTAATGTATATTACTTAGTCTCAGTCGTGTGATTAAACCTATTTTGTTAAATCTAATACATTTTAAAGTTTTTATTTTAAATCGAAATTTAACGCTCTAATATGGCTCAAACTTCATAGAAATATGCAATTTAATATTTTGAAGTAGACAAGTAAAAAAAATGATTTTTTAAACCTCATTTGCACATAAAAATAATTTTTAAGTACATTCCCTAAAAAACGGTTGAACTTAGAAAAAACAATTCACAAAGTTTTGATAATTCCTTCCAAGGTTGCCATCAAGTTTTTTACTTGCGTATCGAAAGACCTCAGTCTTCTTTTTGCTCCTTTTTCTCTCTTATCCGAGAAGGGGATTTATTTCGAATATAAATCTGTAAAATACAATAAAAAACATTATGTATATACAATTATAATGCATATAATACAATAAATGATATATTAAATTAAATTGAAACTATTGAGTTCATTAGGTTTGTAATAATTAATAATAATTTAATGAAAAATAATTATTATTAATATTAATATTAAATAATTTATAACGATTATATTGAGTTTATAATATTACCGTATCGGAAAATTCCCGGCAGTTTATAGTATTACTGATTTGAAAAAATGCTTCATCAGAGTTAATTTCAAAAATATTAAATTAAACATACTATTTCAAAATACAATATTTAAATTCCATAGTTTCAAAACGAACCTTAGTATCAAGGAGCTTCGAAATAAAAAAGAAACACTTATTAGCGAATGTGAAATTTAAAATTGCATGATCCTTCAAAATTCAAGCAATCATCAACAATAAACAATATCAGAGCGGATTTAATACATATAATTACTTTGGATTAATTTTTTTTCAAGGTTCTCCTGCAATTGATATAATATATCTAATTTCCCCCATGCCAATACAATTTAACTTAAGGCACGTTTTTTTAAAGGCTTGCTACATAACACCAATTTCGAAATTCCATGAGTTTTTCCTGACTGATGTTTCATTTTGGCTGACCGATAAAAATTCTTTTTTTCCAGGTTAAAGTTCCAACCAAAGAAATTAATTTTCAATCAATAAGATTAATTTTCTAACAAAGGAGAATAATTTTCAACCAAATACATACATTTTCTATAAAATAGTGACATTTTTAACCGAAGAAATTACTTTTCAATCAAGACGATTAAGTCTCAACCAAAAGAAAAACGAATTCTTAATTAAAAAAGATAAATTTTCAACTAAAAATAGAAGAATCATATTTTCAGATTAGAAAATGAATTTTTTACAGGAAAAAAAATTTGTCAATCAAAGAAATTAGTTGTCAACCAAAAAGATTAATTTTTCACCTAGAAACTTAATATTTTACCAAAAAAGACTAATTTTCAGCAAAATACATTAATTTCTAACTGCAAAAGGTAAATTTACAAAAGAAAATGTAACGGTCTTATTTTCTGTTGAAGAAAATTAAATTTTAACGAAAAAAGGAGAATGAAACAAAATAGTTCATTTTTTAACTAAAGAAATCAGTTGTCAAACCAAAAAAATGAATTTTTCACCAGGAAACCTAATATTATACCAGGAACGTTTTTTAAAATATAATACATTTTTTGACCAAAGAAATAAATTTTCAACTACCATGATATTAATGATGAATCTTTAACACAAAAAATTAATTGTAAATCAAATATTGGATCCTTCGATCAAAAAGATGAATTTTCAATCATAATGATTAATTTTCTACCAAAAAAGACGAATTGTCAACAAAATTCATGAATTTCCAACTAAAAAAGATAAACTTTCAACACCCAAAATGGAATAGTTATAGTTTCAGTTAAAAAAAGTAATTTAACAAAAAACTTTTTTTCATCAACACTGTTCAATTTCCACTCAAACAAATTAATTTTCTACGAAATACATGCATTTTCCACAAAAAAGATAAACATTTTAACCAGAAATGGAATAATGAAATTTTTAGTTAGAAAAATTATTTTCATGTAAAAGACGAATTTTCTAAAAACAAAAACAGTAGAATTTTAAAGCAGAAAATATAAATTAAAAAAAAAAGAGTTAATATTCGACCAAAAAGTCGGATTTTCAACAGAACAGTTGAATTCTCAAACAAAAAGATTGAATTTTTTGTTTTCAACAAAACTGTTGAATTTGTAACAAAATAATAAAATGATAGCTTCATTCCCTGAGTTTATAAATTATATCTACAAATATCTTCGAGGTTAACATTTTTGTTTGAATAATTGATTACAATCTCTACGATATGTTAATTAATTTAAATACTTTCTAGAACTTCTAATTTTTTTATACAAATCGATATTTTCCTTTCTTTTCAGATATTAGTAAAATTCCACACGCACAATAAAAATCGCGAGTTTTCGTTTTCGGGCATGAAAATCGTGACGTGACAAAAAATTAGAAAATTAGGATAGCAATGAAAAATCGGGACCTGTCGAGATAAATCAGGACATCTAGTCACGCTAATGATATATTCTTTCGGAATTAATTGTCAAGTCGAACAATGTAAAGAAAATAGAAAAGAGGCTTACTTATTTTAGGGTTAGCATCCTCTAAGTATTACTTGTATATGAACGCAGCTGCAGTAGAAATACCGACAATACTCTTAATGTCTTGGGAAATATTTAAAATCTACACATATGTATGATTATTCTGAAAAACAGCAGTTTTTGACAAAAATCGATTATTCGTTAAGCAGTTAATTCTGATTGAAATAACAAACATATGATGAAACATTGATGGCTTTACTTACCTAGAAATCACGATGTTTTTTTCAGGCGTATGTAATGCTTTAATGCTTGCAAAAATCACTTTTTTTCTAAATTTATACAATTTGTACTGATTTTGTTCGTTTTCTCATTAAACATGCACGTGCACGCCACGGAACGCCGGTATTCCCCGGCAAGGCTGACTGTCGGCGTAAATCCAGCTCTGTGCGCATGCCTGGCGTCCACCTCAATATATTAGCGCGCGAAGTATTGAAATTTGATATACACGAATTGAAGAGTCATATGTCTGTTTAATAAACTTCATATGTGCTATTTTAAAATGATTATTCATTGTATATACATTTCAATTTCATATAAAAAGTATATTAAACTTCATATGCCCTTGCATATTGGAATTGCAAACATCTCTAACAGCTGTGTATAGAGGAAGTATTTTTGAAGTATATCTGAGAAGTAAAGCTGCAGTATAACTGAAGTATAGGTAAAGTATAGCTGATGTTCAGTCAAAGTATGGATGGAGTATATATTTTAAGTATAGTTCAAGTATGTAGATTATGTTTAATGTATAGGAAAAGTTTGGCTATAGTAGGTATAGTCATATCATTGCTGATGGGAGATAATCAGTTACCTGAAATACATGAAAATAGAGATACAGAATCATGATTTTCATAATTTCAAAGAATATCTTTTGTAAATTCTAAAATAAGTGAAATGCAAATAGGTAAATGTTAATTGTAACATAAATTGTTTAACGTTATGAAATTTAACACTGAACATTTCACCTGAGTAACAATTTTATTAAAACTTTTTATGCTATAAATATTATGTTTAGGAATCAAAGATTCTGGATCTCTTACCAACTTATATGACATAAGAGTCATATAAGTAGTCTATTGTATATTATATTATAAAAATATAAACTCCCAACAAAATGTGTCACAGTTTATATTTTAGTCGAAACACATGAAATTCATAGAAAAAATGTTTGTTTTTTTTTCAAGCCAAAAGGCAAATTTTCTCTACAAAAATTGAATTTATAAACAAAAAATATCACTCCAGCAAAAAATTATTTGTTTACGAGACTGATGCATTTTTACTGAACAAGAATGAAATTTTAAACCCAGAGAATTATTTATTTTTTTTACCAAGAAAGAAGAATTTTTAACTAAGAAAGATCAATCTTAAAAAAATGGAAAAGTTACATCTTCAGTTACAAAATTAATTTTTAACAAAAAAAAAAGACTTTTTCACTAGACTAGTTAAACTTTTACTCAAGTAGTTGAATTTTCAATTTGAAAAGATTAATTCTTAACAAAATAGTTAAACTTTCAACCAAAGAGATGAATTTTCCACTAAAAATATATCACGATGTGATTAAACCAAATCTTTAAAATAAAATAGTTGAATACTCAAGCAATGGAGAATAATTTTTAACCAAAAAGTTGCATTTTCTATAGAAAAAAAAATTTATACCAGATCGGATGAATTTATAAATCAAAAAGATAAATTAAAAAACGAATTTCTACCCAAAAGGGATGCCATTGTAACAAAGTTGTTGAATTTTCATCCAGAAAAGCTTTCAGTTCATTTTTTGACACCAAAATATGAATTTCAAACAAAAAGTGAACTTTCTACGAAATAGTTAAATTTTCAACAAAATAGTCGAGTCTTCAACCAGAAGTATGCCTTTTTAACAGAATAGTTTCATTTTTAATCAAACAGTTGCATTTCTATCCAAGAAAGATGAAATTTCTCTTAAAACAGATACATTTTTCGTTAGAAAAAAATAGTTGAATTTTCAGCTAGAAAAGATCTGAGTTATCTTTTCAACACCAAAATATGAAATTCAACCAAAAAGTAAATTTTCTACAAAATTGTTAAATTTTCAACAAAACAGCGGAATTTTGAACTAAAAAGTATGACTTTTCAACAAAATTGTTGAATTTTAAACCAAACAGTTGCATTTTTATGCAAGAAGGATGTAATTTCTGCTAATGCAGGTGAATATTGAAATCAGAAAGGAGAATTTAAAAAAAATAGTCGAATTTTCAATCGAACAGTTGCATTTTTATTCAAGAAAAATGAAATCTATCTTTTGAAACAGATGAATTGAAAAAAAAACTTCAGAAAAATAATTAAATTTTCATCCAAAGAAGATTCTATTTCACTTTCCGAAACCAAAATAAGAATTGTAAACTATAAGTTAACTTTCTGCCGAATAATAGAACTTTTAACCAAAAAATATGACATTTTAACCAGATTGTTCAATTTCCTACCAAGCAGTTGGATTGTTCAAGAAAAACGAAAATTCTACTAAAACAGCTGATTTTTTAAATCAAAAAGACAAATTTAAAGAAAAATGAGTTGAATTTTCATCCAAAAGGATTTCAATAGACTTTTCTACAGAAAAATCCTGCTCTGCAAACCTCTTGAAAATTTCTAAACTTGTATGTATCTCTGATCGTTTTCGATATAATTCAAAAGTGGTAAGGTATTACTGTGTTGAATTTTTTTAAAAGTTTTTATTGGAAATATTGCAAATCTCTGACCGATGAAAAGATGATTCAAATTTTACATTAAAAAACCATTTCAAATCTGTTTACTGTTGTCATCATTTTTAATGAACACTCAAAATGTTAATTTTTTTTGGTATTTAAAAATCTTTGTATTGGGTTAGTTCGAGTTGGTCGAAAACAAACCCCCTCTGCAAAAACCTTAAAATTTTGTTCTAAAGCGAGTCCCCTCTTTGAAAACCTGAAAATGTTGTTAGTTTTCACGTATATGTGACCCTTTTAGAGATAATTTTAAAAAAACATTTTTTTTCGCATTTGGAACATTTGTTTACTGATTCAGGTCGCGGTTGCGGAGGAACATCCCTGTTTAGAAAACCCTGAAAATCTCGTCAGTTTTCGCGTATATCTCGTCGTTTTCCAGATGACACAAAATTTTGATTTTGTTTTGCATTTTGAAAACACTTTCCTCCGTTTCCCCTGTGTTTAGAGTGACTAACAATGAATTATAGCTGGTAAGACTTATTTTTTATTGTATTCTTAATTTTCAGCTATTTTATTAATTCGTTGTGATAATTAATCCAAAAATATTGACTTTTCAAACTTGCGCCTACTTAAATTATCGAGTTATCAAATCTTTTTTACATTATCGACTTATCGAATCTTGCTGTCGATTCTCGATAGCTGATTGGTTGATTCTACTGTCACCTTGTGCCTTACATTATATGTCTTGGCTAACTGAATTGACCAATAGGGTTTAGGCACTACGCATGAAGGTAACTGAAATGCATGTACTTACTATAATAGGAGAGGGGACATACGCAGAATCAATTTGTTCAAATTTGTGCAACGAACTTCAACTGTCGAAAGCTTCCCCTCTGTAAGGCGAACCTCTGTGCGGCCAAAAAATGTTATAAATGAAAATAATCACTAAGATCAAATTCAGAAAACTCTAGGTTAAGTTCACAAGTCCACTTCTTGGAATGTTTTTGTTAAAAGAACCTTAGGTGGATTCTAAGGGTTGTTGAATATTATTGATAGACTTAAAACATAACTTGATGTTTCGCGAAGGTGACCTTAGTGATTATTTTTATTTAAAATATTGTTTGGCTTTTTTACTCGAAGAATTTTTGGAATGTTCTTGTTAAAACAAATACGGGTGGATTATAAGGGTTGTTGAATATTATTGTTGGTTTTAATACTTCACCTGGAGTTTTGTGAAGGTGACGGGATTGGTTATGTTCACTTAAAAAATTTTCTGGCTTTTTACCAGCAGACCCTTGGAATGCTTTCGTTGAAACCACTAGAAGTTGATTCGAAGGGTCTTTGAATATTATTGTTGGACTTGATACTTGACCTGCAGTTTTGCCAAGGTGACTTTTGTGATTATTTTTATTTAAACGATTGTCAGGCTTTTTTACTTGCAGACCATTGGAATGTTTTCCTTAAAACAACTAAGGGTAGATTCTAAGGGTTGTTGAATAT
>CAKNXH010000277.1:0-22283 GCA_932178445.1 Andricus quercusramuli | reverse complement strand
CAATCGGTAATTTAAAAATACGCAGTCATTTTTTAACTGATATTCAATTGTTTAAACAACTTTACTTAGTTTAAATATTGGTTTTGTCAGTTAACTCGCGAGATGATAGTATATTCTAGACGTTATGAGTTATTCAATCAACGATAACAGTAAAATAACTTGTTTAAATTCTTTGACAATTAAATAAATATTACGTATTTGTTCAAGTATATATTTTACCTAAAATAGCCGGAAAAACATCTTATCTCACTAAATTTTCGACTGATTATAATATTTTTAAGTACTAATTTGTTTATTATGAATACTCGTAGATGTTCAAAAAAATGTAAATTGTTTAAATAATTTTTTCGTCTAAATATTTCATTTTTGATATTTTTCGAAAGATTGAAATATTGTTATGTTCTACTTTGCTTTTTGAGAATACTTTTAAGTGCTTAAGCAAATTGAAATTGTTTAAACAATTGGATATTAGTTAACAAATGGCTGAATATTCCTGAATCACCGATTAATGATTATTCAGTTCTCAAAAACTTTTAAAAAGCGTGTGAATTGTGACAATGTTGTTAGTGGAAAATGAATTAATTTGTCTGGAGTAGTTAATTTTCCACTAAGGTAAATGTCCCAGTAATCGTGACGGTCCCAGTAATCGTGAAACTTGGTTATAGTTTGAATATATTGTTACAAAAATGTGTTAAAAGCAACATTTAATGATAAAACTCACTTATTTTTACCATTTTATAATGGCAAATAGAAATTACATTCATTCAGATGAAATAAAAAGCAGGAAAATTGGCATCACGATTACTGGGACTAAGGTCACGATTACTGGGACGTTTACCTTAACAACACTTTTTCAACCTCAGGGAATATTATCAAAAGTAATATTGAATTATTACAGGCATAGAAAAAAGGTATGTTGTGATTTACCCACCACATGGCAAATGGTTACCATGTTAACTCTATTAAATCTTGTTTTGTTTGGATGCGAAAAAATTGAATTTTATCTACTTGAAACTGACCCTGAATAAAAATTAACTTCTGTTTTTCCCGTCAGGATTATGTTTCTTAACTTGAATTAATCATCACTTCACTCTATTTGAAAAGTGGACAAAAAGTGGAAAATTTTATAAAACACTCCAAAGTTCTAGCATTATTCTAAGAGAATATTATTATAACTGAGAACAATAAATTGTTTGAATAATTATTTCTGTTTAATCAATCATCAGTAGAAAGTAGTATTATAATATGCAACGATATGAATGTAAATTCGAGAGAAAAAAATTATCAATGCATTTTTGGACCATCTAGTATAAAATATTTATATAGTTAAAGTAGAGTGAGCACCTAGTGATATAAAGATAAACAGGAGATAGAAGGCCTTTTTGACTCAATTGGGGTGAAAAATAAAAGGGGTCCTCTTATTACAAAAGGCCAAGCACTGACCGCCAGCTCAATTTGAGTGCACCGAAGGAAACTACAGGGGCTGCCGGGCCATGTTGGTATCCTTGTGCCGTGTCACTCCCCTATAGTGGGAGGAAGGGACTTTGCAGAACCCCTTGCCTCATAACAGCCTTGGGCCCCACGGGAAATTCCCAAGGGTTGCTATTGACCCTTACTTGGAGAGTAAGAATTTCTTCTTTATGAACTTCATTTTATTAGCTGGTTCTTTCACTGAGGCTAAGAAAAAGGTTGCTATTAGGTGCAGGGGAAATCCTAACGCTTAATCCCTTTTATGACTTAATTGCGGAGACGTGCTTCTGGAAAGGAAAACTGTATTATGCTAATAAAACGACATCCCAAGATGCTTCATCTGGCGAGTATCGATTTATGAGTATCGAGAAAAATTCCACGGGGTTCATGATAATATAATATTCTGACGTACTATAATTATATTTGGAACAAAAATTCATGTCTTTTCTCAGAAATTTGCAGCAAGTAACAATTTCTTCTTTTGCGGTATAAATAATAAAGTTGATGAATTTCTAGAATAATATTTATTTTTCAGCATATTTCGTAATTATTAAAAGAATTTTAATTGTTATACACGTTTTGCTCATTACTTGTACAAAGTTATTATTCCCTCGAATTAATGACACATTTAAGAAATGCTGACAACAAAAAAGTTAATTTTTAAGCGAACAGTTGCATTAATAACAAAATAATTAAACTTTCAAGCAAAAAAGTTAATTTTCAACCAAGAAAGATACATTTTTAACGAAGAAAGATGACTTTTCTACCATAAAAGATAAATTTCAAATCCAAAAGTACCAAATTGTAAATACACAGTTGAGTTTTCTCACAAAAAAGATAACTTTATTCGAAAAGTTGAATCTTGAATATACAATGGTGCATTTGTAAGCAAATGGTTGTATTTTGAAACTGAAAAGATAAAAATGCAATGAAGAACAGTTGACCCAGTGGGTACAAAATTTGACGACGTCTCCACGACATCGTTACGAGATCTTTACGATGACTTTAAGACATCCTTTGTCCATGTCGTTAAGATGTCATTACGATGTCGAAAAGACATCGTCAGATCGTACGACGTCTTTACGATATCGTAAAAACATCTTACAGACATGGACATATAGGATCTCGTAAAGTTGTCGTAAACATTTCGTAACGATGTCGTAAAGACGTCGCCAAATTTCGTGTCCAGTGGTGAATTTTCAACCCAAAAAGTTGAATCTTCAACAAAAAAGTTCATTTTCTACCCGGGAAAATAACTTTTGTACTATTCATGACGAATTTTCAACCTAAAGACGAATTTTTAACAAAATAGTTGGATCGTCTATGAAGTAGATAAAGTTTAAATTAGGAAATATCAAGCCTAACCAAATAGTTGAATTCGCAAGTAGGAAAATTTTTTTCAGTCAAAAATGAAACTTTAACAAATTTTCATTTCAAAACAAAACGAAATATCAACATGTTGAATCAATCGAAAAAAGATGAATTTTCAATTTATTTGCAACCGTACATTTTAATTTTCAAGCAAAAAGGATGATTTTTCAAACAGGAGAACTAAATTTTCAACCAAGAAATATGACTCTTCTATCGCATGAAAAGAGAATTTACAATCCGGAAGGACGAGATGGTGACAAAGCATTTGAATCTTCATTAAAAAAAAAAAACGATGTCTTAGGAAGGCAGTTGAATTTTGAACCATGAAAGTTGAATATTCCGAAAAATATGATTTTTTTTACGAAAAATGATGAATTTTCTACCAAAAGACAAATTTGTAACAAAGTAGTTGAATCCTGATTACAGACGAATGGTCGATCGTATATATATAGATGCCTTGAGGATTTTTGGCGGTTACGTTTTGCTACATTTCAGACACCTCCGATCCTCGAAAATTCTTTTTTATTTTTACATTCTCATTCATGAGAGTGTTCAAATCCAAATTTTGGATCGCTGGTTTTTAACGGATCTTCACGTTTCGGTACTCACAGAGTCGGAAAGTCATAAAATTTTGTCGGTGTCTGTCATTATGTATGTATGTAATACATTATGTATTTAATTAATTATGTATGTACTTAATTATGTATGTATGTATACATGCATGAAAGTATGTATGTATGTATGTATGTATGTATGCATGTATGTATGTATGTATGCATGTGTGGTTACCTGAATGTTGTAGCCACGCGAACTTTTGAAGGATTTTGTCCAATCGAGTCAGCCTTTGATAAACTTTGTAAGGGTTTAAAAATTGTAGAGCAATTTCAAAATTTGAAAAATTTGTCCTTTATAACAGCAATAAGGATCTATTACGTTTTAACCAGAAAATGAAATTTAATAATAAACGAAGTATGAGTAATAGGAATATTTTTAAAAAGCTATTTTATTTTTCATGTTTATGAAAATTATTCAGCTTCATTACAAGTATCTGCGATTATTCGAATTATTATTTTTTTTTTTGTAAATTCCACTATTTTTATATAAAATTAACTTGTTTTGGTACAGGATTGAGCTACTTGGTTGAAAATTCGTCTTTTTTGGTTGAATTCAACCATTTTGGTAGACAGTTCAACTAGTAGCTTGAAAAAAAACAAACATTTTTGTTGAAAATTCAACTCTTTATTGTTTGAAAAATGTTTATTTTGGTTGGGAAATTGATCTTTTTTTGTAAAAAAATTAAATTATATACAATGTTTTGATTCGGGTTTTTTTTCTAACCGAATGAAAGACAAGCTTGCAAGTTTAAATATATGGCCGTGTCTACGAGTACCGAAATTTCGGTACAAATAGCTCCCAGATATTACTGTGGCTGTTTGTACCGAAATTTCGGTGATAAACTTCCGAAAAGCCGATACATCCGATTAACGCCCCACACCCCTGAGGTATTGGAAAGGGGTATGGATGTGCCCTACATTACTTCTGTGACCAGTCACAGAGGTGTCCTCCCGCCCCCCACGAGACGTTGGAAAAGGGTACGGGTGTGACCTACATTATTTCTGTAACCAATCACAGGGGTGTCTTCCCGCCCCCCACAAGACGTTGGAAAGGGGTAGGGATTTCATGTAAAATATTGGTTTTTCAGAAAATCTGTATATTACATAAAAGGTGTATTTGACATGACATCCTTATAGTTTTTTGTAGTTTTTACCTCAAAATGCATAGCTGTAAGGAGTTTCAAATTAATCGGAGGTATTCCATTTTCAAAAGTTCACTCCTGAAATTTCGGTACAAAAACCCAAAATAGTATCTACAGCTACACGGAGAAAATTTGTGTGTTAAATTTTGCATAACTTAGTTCGGTAAACGGAGGACATTACGGCATTATATTAAAATTTCACTTTCAGTCATGTAAAATGAAATAGGGTAATATTTGATGTGAAAATATGAATTATTAATATAAATTAATTAAAATTTAATTCGCGATTCAGTAAGAAATAATACAACAAGATATCAGAGATTACCTGACAGTTGGGTAAAATGAGATCTCGATTACCTATCAGGTAAAATGAGTCGAACTGTTAGGTACAGTTTCAATCATAGAAAACAAAGTCTACCTCTCTAAATATGTGAATTCTACATCTCAGTCATGTAAAATTTCGTGCGCCAGCAAAAAAAAACATTCTTGCTACAAACTGATTCGGTGGAGGTCGTCCACTACTAACAAACACATGCTCACACATATCGTACAATTCATAAGTATACCATATTGTTGGTACATATACACAATTTAACTTAAACAATTACATTAAATTACGATACATTACATACGATATAGTCGCACGCTTTTAACGATATTAACGCTATTAAAAATCGAAAACGCTGTGACGGGTTTCGAACCACCTAAGCTACGTTTAACGCATTGTATCCCTAACAACTAAACCTCACGGCTAACCTAACAGTTAGAATATCGGGAAAAAAATCTCGGCTATAAAGTTAAAGTACAAGTACGTCAGGGCCGTCCAAAAAAATATCTGATCCCCGTTTCATCGAAATTTGTTATTGGAACATTCTATCAATTAGCGGGCTTAGAAATTTGTCGGAAGTAAATAAAAATATTAAATAATTTTTTATTAAAAATTTTCTAACCTTGAAACTTTAAATTATTTGATTTTCAATACTTCAAACATTTGCATGGTCTACGTTTTAAAAATAATAGAACAATATGAGTGCTAAGCGCGCACTAATGACCCTTTCTTTAGAAAAAGAACTCTGTTCATTTTCCAACATTTTTTTAATAGATTTTACAGAAAATCTTATATTATTCGAGAACGTTGTACATGATTTACAGAAGTTTCCGTATAATAGCGAGGAAATTCCTCCAGTGAATTCAATATGAATTCCAACTTTTTGCACTTACTCACAATTCTTTCTTTTGGTGGAAAATTACTTTTTTTTTATTGATAAAATTTTTTTTTCAAATAAAAGTCGAATCGATTTTGTTTTGAAATTTTTCTATAGACATTTGATCTTTTTGAAGAGAATTTATTTGTTTTCTTGAAAATTTAAATACTTCTACGGAAATTAAAGTTATTTGCTCAAAAACTTATTTCTCTATCTGAAAATTTAACTAATATATTTTTTGTTGAAAATTTAGCTTTTTTAGTTAAAGATTTATCTATTTTGTTGAAAGTTTGTCTTTTTTTGCATAGAATAACCTTTTTAGTTAAAATACATCTATTTTATTTAATTTATTTCGTTAAAAAATAGTTTTTCTTATTCAAAATTAATTTTTTAAACTAAAAATTTAACTCAATTTCTTATCGAGATTCTTTTACATTCAAATTTAATCTTTTTGGTAAAAAATTCAGTTGTTCAGTTGAAAATTCATTTTATTTACTTAAAAACTTATTTGTCTAACTAAAAATTAAACTATTCTATACTTTGTTAAAAATTTATGTTTTTTAGTTGAAAATTCATCCATTTAGTTGAAATTTTTTTTTCTTGAAATTTTCAACCTTTTTGGTTGAAGAGGCAACTATTGGATTGAAAATTCCATTAAAAATGAAAAATGTTGATGGAAAATTCATGTATTTTCTTAAAAATTATTCTTTTTTAGTAGAAAATTAATCTTCTTGGTTGAAATTTTCATTTCTACAGTTGAAAATTATTTTTTATATTGAAAATTAACTTTTTTAAAGAAAAATTCATTTTTCCAACTGAAAATTCAAATATACTCCATTTTTCGATTTTTTGTCATAGCCATTACATCTTTTCGGTTGAAAATTTAACTATTCTGTTGAAAATTCATTTTATTTGTTCACAAACTTATTTCTTTCTCTGAAAATTAAACTATTCTATTCTTTGTTTAAAATTTATATTTTAGTTGAAAATTTGTCCTTTTTTCATCGAAGATTCATCTTTTTGGTTGGAAATTTACCTAATTGGTGAAATGTTGTTTTTTTATTGTTTTTGTTTGAAGATGCATTATTTTAGTTGAAAGTTCATTTCTTTTGTTGAAAATTGAACAAATTTTATTGAAAATATGTTTTTTTTGTTATTGTAAAAAATAATTTTTCCAGCAGAAACGGTAATTACTTCATTTTTGCTAGAAAATTAATCTTTTCAAGTTGAAAATTCACTTATGTTGTTAGAAACATTTTCTCTTTTATGAGAAATTCAATTATTTAGGTAGTAAATTCATATTTTTTTCGTTAGAAATTCAAACTTGTTTTTAAACATTAGTCTTCGGGCATCTCCCACCTCGAAGTTCGAAGTCAGTTGTCCAGTGCCGTCCGATGTTTTTTTATCACCCGGATCCTTGTACGTCAATTTTTAAATACATTCTACTTTGATTAAGTGACTTAATAAGTATTATCTACTGAGATAAAAGGATAGTATATATATTTGAATATTTTCTCAAATTTTACAGTATGAACCGAAACTTAAAAATGTTAAAGTGTCTACGGGGGACTTGGCTTTATACTTCAGCCCTGAGGAAGTTGACGTCCCTAGCGAGTCTCATTTTACCTTACTGTTGTGTAATTCCTCTCCTAATGGAAGTGAAAATCTCTTTAAAAATTCTGCAATCTATACCTTCTTTTAAGTGAATCGTTAATATCACACAAAAGTAAACTTTATATCACTCATTTGATGAAAATTTACAATACTTCGCGTTATTTTATAATATACCGGTATTAAAATAATACAACCCTTATATCAATTATTACATATCAGGATTTTCACTTTCGGACTTGAGATTTTACATAACTCTTTTGTATTATTTATAGTTCTGTTTTGTATTAAATCCTAAAATAATTGTAAACTTTATCTAAATGCAGTAATGTCCTCCATTTACCTAACTAATTGGGTAAATTCTAATGAACAAATTTTCTCCGTGTATTCGTACCGAAATTTCGTTACATGTGCTGCTTCGAGCACTTCTTTTCCTCGAGAGCGGGAGTGGTGGTAGACGCGTGCAAGTATCTATCCTCTGTGACGTACGCTGCACCGTATATACGAAATATCCTGGGTGCTTGGGGGCGACTGACTTTTCAAGAGAAAATGTTAATAGTAACTAGAGAGTCTTAATTATTTCATTGCAGTGTGTTTACATTTCATTTTAATCAATGTAATTGAAAACAGAAGTTCACAAAGTGTATGTATATAATGTGCACATAATATATTATTATACCATTAAGCCATTTCCCTTTCGGGGTAGGCGTGACTTGCTCGGTTGGAAAGTAATGAAATAGGTATATAGGTATGAGGTTGATCGGTATATGGGTATAGGGTGGATGGGTATGTAGGTGTTATGTATAGATGTTTTATATTGATCTGGAGTTCTCGTGTTATTTATATAAATGACACGTTCACTCCGCAACACTGCTCCGACCAGGTTGCTGATCAATCTCTCTAGCGATCACCCCAAGTGAGGAGCCTCACTAAATTGTTATGTATGGTTCCCCACTTGGGCCCATTAGTATCCAAGGCCTTTGTTTCAGGCATCATTCACTCCACTGTTACTCTGTTTATAAACTATTTGTCTTCACAATTTTCTGCCCTGGCATACTACTACGGATTAGTGTCTCGTTCACAGATTGTAACAATTCTTTCGGCGGTCTACCTCTGGGCATTCTGCCATTTACTTTACCTTTATACACTTGCTTCGTAAGTCATTTAAGAATTTAAGAATTCATTCTTTCAAGATGTCCGAACCACCTTAGCTGAATTCTTTCCCATATGTCAACTAGTGCCTCTCCTGTACCACATTCTTTGAGGATTGTCTCGTTTCGGACTTTGTCCATCAGTGTTTTCCAGCATATTATGCGCAGAGGTTTCATGCCGATCGCGTTGATTTTACTCCTGTCCTTTTCTTGACATGTCCATGTCTCGCTACCGTGTCGGTACGAATATAGAATTATGTATGGCCATTTTAGCCGTTTTTTCAATGTTTTTATTTGTGAGGATGGACCCTGCTCTACCGATAACCTGCTTACCCTTATTTATGCGCCTATCTAACTCCCCATCTATTTTTCCGTCGTTAGTGAGACTACCTAGATATACGTACTTGTCAACTTGTTAAAATCTCTCATGACTTAGGACAATGTTGCATATTGTTTTCTCATTTTTACCCTCAAACACCTTGATTTTCGGTTTATTCACGTTAATTTTGAGGCCCATGTTCTTCATGCTTGTATTAAGTTTATTCAACATTCTTTGTAAGTCCTCGACTGATTCTGCCATAACAATTTCGTCATCTGCGAAAGCTAACCCACGTACCTTGACGGTTTCGAGATCTACACCTTCTTCGTCGAAGAGGGCAGTTCTTAGACACTTATCCATGAATATGATAAATAGCCACGAGGACATAACGCATCCTTGTTTCACGCCTTGCATAATATCGAATCAGTCAATCAGTTTCCCATTTACCCGCACACTCGCTTTACAACCTGTATATATTCTTTTTATTGCTTGTAGGAGCCCTCCATTTACACCGTACTCCTTAAGGACATCCCAAAGTTTACTTCTATTTACCTTGTCAAAGGCTTTTTCTAGGTCAATAAATGCACAGAAAATTTTCTTTCCTACTCTCAAGCTTTTTTCTGTGATCTGTCTTAGGCTAAATATCTGATCTGTACATGATCTTCTTGGCATAAATCCACTTTGGACTTCCCATATCTTCTATTCTGTAATTTCCATTACCCTACGAATAAGTATTTTTGAGTATATTTTACTTACGGTACTTAGTAGGCTGATACCTCTATAATTACTGCAGTTGCTTTTATAATATAATATATATATTATATAATATATAATCTATAATATAATATAATATAACATAATGTATATAATATATATTAATTATGATGTTAAAGTTTTTTGTCTACTGGTCGTTTCAATATTTTCATGAAATATTGATACTTTCTGCCCTACTTATTCAGATTTCGCGTCCGATGCTCTTGACCACTAAGCTACGGAGAATCGAGATAATATTCTTCACAATCCTTACAAGTAGAATGTCGACGTCATTCCTTATACTTGTAAGATTATAGCACTTAAACAGATAGGTTTAAATTCAATTTTTTTATGTTAATTTTTCTTCACCAGAGTAATACGTGATAATTATTAATTTTTACTATTAATTAATTATGATGTTACATTTTTTTGTCTACTGGTCGTCTCAATATTATCATGAAATATTGATAATTTAATTGTGAAATAAAATTCTCTCTAGCTCCGGTGGGATTCGATCACCACGTCATTCGGATTTCGCATCCGATGCTCTTGACCACTAAGCTACGGAGAATCGAGATAATTTTCTTCACAATCCCTACAAGTAGAATGTCGACATCATTCCTTATACTTGTAAGATTATGGCACTTAAACAGAATGGTTTAAATTCAATTTTTTAATGTTAACTTTCTTGACCAGAGTAATACGTGATAATTATTATTTATTACTATTAATTAATTATGATGTTAAAGTTTTTTTTCACAATTAAAGCATCAATATTCCATGAAAATATTGAAACGACTAGTAGACCAGTAGACTCCCGCTCTCGAGGAAAAGAAGTGCTCGAAGCAGCACATGTATCCTACAATATATTTAGGAAGTGTCTATGTGCACCGAAATTTCGGTACAAATATCTCCGAACTGCGACTTTGGCTGTTTGTACCGAAATTTCGGTACGAATAGCTGTAGATACTATTTTGGGTTTTTGTACCGAAATTTCAGGAGTGAACTTTTGAAAATGGAATACCTCCGATTAATTTGTAACTTCGTATAGCTATGCATTTTGAGGTGAAAACTCCAAAAAACTATAAGGATGTCATGTTTTTCGGCTTAATTTCAGTAGATAATAAGACATTACAAAAAAGCTTCAAATAGAATCTGTTGATCTCCTACAAATACACCTTTCATGTAATATGTAACATGTGTGGGGGGTGTTAATCGGATGTATCGGCTTTTCGGAAGTTTATCACCGAAATTTCGGTGCAAACAGCCACAGTAGTATCTGGGAGCTATTCGTACCGAAATTTCGGTGCACGTAGACACGGCCATATATTTAAACTGGCAAGCTTGTCTTTCATTCGGTTTGAAAAAAAACCTGAATTTTTAAGAAAAAACAATGATTGAAACAAATGGAATTTGCTTCAAGAAATAAGCGTTTGCTAAATAATGCAGATAAGGCCAAAATGCAGAAGCATTTATGACTTTCCGTACTTTCCGTACTAAGAAACCCGTGTGGAAAAATCTGGTGGCGCTGTACTGTTTCTGTCCAGTCCGCCTTGAGTCGAGACTGGCGCTCCACAGGCTGACTCTCCAGTGGCTAGACTGGGATGTAACGCTCGGATCGACTAGTTTCTAGACAGATCCCTCCTTAAAATATCCTATAGATCCATATAGAATTTCTATGAGTTTCTATAAGTTTCTGGTGGTTTCAAATGGTAGTGCCACTTAGGGAGATTTAGTCACATAGAAAATCTGTACGGATCTATATGGATGTTGAAATATTGTATTCTATACGGAATTCCAAACAGAACTTTAAATGGTTTCTATATGTAATTCCAAAAAGAACCCCTGTTTTTGTAAGTATCTATACGAATGTTCCAAATATGATTATTCAGACATGGAGCTATTTTCCGACCTCTATACGGATCTATATGGATGTTACCAAGTCGTAATCTATATGTAATTCCAAACAGAAATTCTACTAGTTTCTATATGGAGATTTCTTAAAGGATTTTTAAGACATTTCGCTATGTCCTGACGTTTATACGGATCTATATGGATGTAACCAATATGTAATCTATATGGAATTCCAAACAGAAATTCTACTAGTTTCTATATGGAGATTTCTTACAGGATTTTTAAGAAATCTCGCTCTGTCCCGACCTCTGTACGGATCTATACGGATTTTAGCAATATGTAATGTATATGGAATACCAAACAGAAATTCTACTAGTTTCTATATGGAGATTCCTTACAGTATTTTTAAGACATCTCGCTAAGTCCCGACCTCTATACAAATTTACAAAAATCTATTCCATATGGTATTACAAACAATAATTCTAACAGGTTCTATATGTATATTCCGGTCTCTAAGAGCCAATGAGTCAATCTAAAAAAAAATAAGTGAAAGTACAACTAGAAACCCATAGAAACCAACTCAGCGGCTGTTAGTAATTCCGTATAGATCCATATAAACCCAGGGGTCTATAAGGGCCAATGAGGCAATCTCCAAAACCAAGTCAAAATACCACTAGAAACCCACAGAAACCACCTGAAGCTACTAATGGTAATTCCGTATAGATCCATATAGACCATAGGGTCTATGAGGACCAACCAGGCATTTCCTTAAATCGAGTGAAAATACCTCCAGAAACCCATAGAAACCATCTCAGCTACTAATGATAATGCCGTATAGATCCATATAGACCCAGGGGCCAAATAGGCATTCTCCAAAGCTAAGTGGAAATACCACCAGAAAAATATAGAAATACCCTCGGCGGCTGTAGGTAATTCCATATAGAAATGCAGGTTCTATACGCATCTAGTAGCAGTTTTTCGTGACAATAACCGACTTTTTCCCCATAGACTTTTTTTCTATATGGTTCTATAAGTCCTTTCGTGGAGGGATCGGCTATTTTGATGAAAAATAATCAAAAATTAAATAATATAATTATTTTTCATGCCACAAAATTCCAATATAAAGATTTTACAGCTAATTAATAATATTAAAAAAGTTCTTGTACAAAAAGAGAAGAAGAAATGAGTTTCCGCAAATCTCTTGTACATACGCCGGGTGTCGAACTTCTGATGGAACTTCCTATTATATTGTTGGAACTTTGTCCCGTCGCCTTTAACACCTCGGTTACATAAAAGTTAAATTTTCTTCCATTTTTGTCAGATATGGAGTTCAATTGATTACATCCTTATATTTATTTGAATAAAACATGAACAATTCTTAAACATTAAAAGTGCTTTATGTGTGAATGAATCATTGAAAAAAATTAAGTTTGTATGATTTTACTTGCAGTGAGGCTATGAAATAATTATTGTTTATTATTTCAAATAATTCATACGTTAGAGTCAATTATCATTTGCGCAATCAATGAATAATGAAAATAAATTAAATGAATCATTTATAATATTTTATTTTGTAGAATATCATCAATATTGTACATAGAATTAAACATATTATAATTATTATATTATAAATTCAATATAAATTTATTATAACTTTACTGTATAGTTCAATTGAAAAAAATTTTATTGAAAATTGTTTAAAAAATCGTTCTGAAGAATACAGTTCTTGTATTCAGATCACGATCACGTTCAACCATGATTATTTACTATCTTAAATATGTAATAGTGTACAATTAATTATTGCTTAAGCATTTGTGCAATTGTGTATTGGAATTTTCTCAATCTTTTATTCAAAAATGATTATTTTCTGGATTCACCTCTATAACGAACTCCGAGATAGAGCCAAGACTAGGATTAGACAGCAGAAGGGTTTGAATCAAACACGTAGCCAAACTAGACAGCACCAGTGTAGCGTCAGGCTAGTATTGCGTGAATAGACAGGCTTGAGAAATACTGTACTGGCTTTAGCATGATTCAAGACTTGCACGACATATTTCCACACGGAAAGCAGAAACTGCTTTTGCCGCCGTCTGAGGTGCGAACCCTTCTTCTGGGAAGGTAGGACGTGGAAGGACCATCTTCTTCCTCTAATCTCTAACTGCAGGTGGTTTGAGACAACTAGAGTCTAGAGGTAACTGCAGATGATTTGAGACAACTAGAGTCTAGACTGTAGACTCTAGTGTAGTATAATGCATAAGGAATAATCCTTTAGCTTCTGGAAACAACAGGGATGAATAGAAATCCTACCTTGACTTTCGGAAAGATTTTCAGTCGCAGTATCGAGAAGTCAAGGGTAGTGAGAAGTTACAATCTGGAAGTAACAAAATATATGAACTGTGATTCTATAAAGCAGTATTTTGCAGTAACTGTGATAGTGTCATACAATTTGTAGAAAGTGTAGGAACAGGAAACCGAAGGTAAGTGATAATTCTTAACTACTTTATTATACATGACAATTAGATAAGCTTCTACATTTTGTTCTATGTAATATGTTATATACTACTCGTTCAAAAATGAAGCGAGAAACTATTCTAAAAAATCGTTAGAAAGCTTACTACAATACCCATCAATTGAGCCCCAATAAAGATGTTTTTGACCTCGTGGAGAGAATATACTACGTGAGAAGTTTTCAAAAAAAGTTCAAAAATTTCTCGAATTTTGTACCTCGACTTCAACTTGTTGCATGACCTAGGACAGTTGTAGCAAAAATTTCAAATTCATACTATTTAGTCTTCGAAGTCTTATCTGTAATTGATGGTAATAAAGAGTAAATAATATTTTCGGGTTCTCTAGATACGACTAAAAATGTCCAAGCCTGAAATGTCAAGTTTCAGTCCGCGATTACTGCTGTTGACCGCGAGAGCAGTGGTCGCCGAGAACTTCTCAGATTTCTTAACTTCTACGCGTGCTGTGACTTAGGATACTTATGAAAAAAAAACTGAAATTGACAGGACGTAATCTGTGAAATCTAATCTTAAATGTAAGGGAATAAAACTTCAAAAATGTTCAGGGGTTTCCAACATGCCTAAGCGTGTCTGTCGTGCACCGCAGATGGCCAGACTCGCTGCTAAAGCGAATGAAATTCGGCGCAGACACACTGGGACATTTGCAGCTTTATGTCGAGAGCCCGTCAAGATTTTTTAAGTTTTCTTGCCTTAACTTAAAGAGAAGACTTTAACGACTAATTGATATGAATTTGAAATTTTTGCTACAACTGTCCTAGGTAAGGCCGCAGGTTGACGTCGAGGTATAAAATTGGAGAGATCACGTAGTGTATTCTCTCCAAAAGGTTTTACTTTCACCCGTGCTTTTGTAGAATGTCCGTGGGTGGTCTGTCTGATAGATGAGAAGCGAAAATTTGTTGTTTTACTGATAAGCAATTCATAAATCATCCATCGTTTTTAATTTCCAACGAACCGCCTAAAAACTTTGGCGGAGGGGTTCTGCACTTTTCTAGGTGTGCCACTGAACTTACTTACAATTTCAAATAGTAAGGCTACAAATGTCGTGCAGTGCTAATTGCAAAGCGAAAAAGGAGATCGAACTCAATTTCAAAAGTTAAACTCACAATTCTTTGCATACTATGAAAATTAGTTAAGTATACACTTTGCGTGTTCAACTGTACTATTTCAACTAGTTATTTAGGCTTCTTGTTCTAGTATAATCTTTCTTTTTACAATTTGAAGTAGTAATGCTGACTTTAGGTTTTGTATATTTTGAGATCACTATCTCCTTCAGTATGAAAAACGATTTGAATTGTTTCTTGTATAATGCGCACAAGTAAACTCCAAATTAACAATACATAAAAGTGAATCTAACCATCTCCCTTTTACCGTGAATATTGTAATTTTTATTGAAAAAACGCATTCTATACACGATTCACGAATGGATTAGCTCGAAATTTTTGACAAAAAAAATTATGTAAAATGTCGATCGAAAGGAAAAAAGTTATTTCACATATGATTAAAGCACTTCATTTGCTTTTAATGTCACATTACTGTAAGCACAGACACTTACACATGCGATCGGGCGCTCAAACGCTCGGAAAAATCGCACCCGCTGGGGAATCGAATCCTTCATAACTACCTAAAACCTGTCCTAAAACCTAACTCGAGTGCACGCGTTAGTCATGTGAGCTACGGAACCGATTTGATCAGAAAGACGTTTAAAATTATTGTTACTTTTTTTACTACGATGTCTCAAATATGGGTCTGTAAGGATATCGGAATTATCATATTTAACTCACAGTTTAGGTGTTTTGAAACATCCGTACGGACATAAACACTGTAAATAATTGAAGTCGAGTTGTTTTTAATTATTGAAAATATATTTAGATATTTTTCTATGTCGACATAAGCTGTTATGTCGACAAAAAAAGGAGAGTTTCATGCACAACAGCTGTCACTTGAGAGAAGAGAAGACGGGACATTGGAAAGGGGTAGGGATTTGTCCCACATTATTTTTGTGACCAGTCTAAGGGGTGCCTTCCCGTCCCCACAAGTCGTTGGAATTGGGTAGGGGTTTATTCAACATTATTTTTGTGACCATTACATATCTATTTTTTATTTTTGTGACATACGTAATATGTATCTCGATTGCCATCGACAGCCAAGGGCGTCCTTTCGTCTCATATCGTGACAGACTCATACTTTAGACATCGTAGCGACAAAAGTGACAATAATTTAAAACTTTTATTGTTGTTACAAATCTGTCCAAAATGAGAAAGTTTTTTTTGTAATGGTATTGATTTCTACAAATATCAATGTGGAAATTAATACGAACTAAAATTGTATTACAAATTATTTTTTAATTATTGGTTCAAGAAATGATATGTCGAAAACAATGCATTATTTTAGTAAGAAAATTTTTTCTTCCAAATAATATAATATTCGAACATAGGTGGCTACATCAAGTACGATCCCAATCATTTTTATTGTTATAAGAAATTAAAAATATCATAAACAGAATATTCCATAGTAGAAATAATGATAAAAAAGTATTTTTTTATACATACAGTTCTTCAGAATATTTTTTTATTCTGAAAACGACCCCGCACAAAATGTACAGTAAATGGCTTTTTGTAAAAAATCCTAAATATATTTTTTTTTTGTATTTTCGAACCTGCAAAGCAATAATCCGAAAGAAACAAGGAAGAAAAATGGACACTTTTTTAACAAAAAATGGTGAAAGATTCAATTTTTACATGTATTTTCGTAGAAAAATGCTTATTTTAGTGAAAAGTTTTTTTTCTCCTAAGGGCTCGTCCATAAACTACGTAGCCCGTTTAGAGTCATTTTTTGAGTCCCCCCTCCCCCCTCGTAGATTGTCGTAGATTGTTCACTACCCCCCCCCCAAAAACTACGCAGGGTTTTCATCCCCCCCCCCACCTAAAATCTACGTAGGTTTTTCACGAGGGGTTGACAACTCGTGAAGTCAGGTGTACACATGTAATGAAATCTCCTGAAGCCTCCTGAAATATCTGAAGTCACATGCAGTCACTTGAATTCACTTGAAGTCACATGAATTCACTTGAAGTCACTTGAATTCACTTCAAGTCACTTGAATTCAGTTGAAGTCACTTGAAATCTCCTGAAATATCTGAATTCACTTGAAGTAACTTGAATTCACTTGAAGTCACTGGAATTCAGTTGAAGTCACTTGAAATCGCCTGAAATATCTGAAGTCATTTGAATTCACATGAAGTCACGAGAATTCACCTGAAGTCACGTGAATTCACCTGAAGTCACGTGAATTCACCTGAAGTCACGTGAATTCATGTGAAGTCACTTGAAATCACCTAAATTCATTTGGGGTCACCAATATACCACGTGGACAGTTTGGGGGAGGGGGTATAGCAAAAGTCGACGATTGTCCACAAGGGGGGCCGAAGGGGTTTATCCAAAGTCTACGTGGACTAAGGTGGTCCAAAATTTGTTTTTTTCAATTTTCATGCATCGCCTGCAAATTTGTTCAAAGTAAATGAGTTTAAAAAAAAATTATATTCAGAGGTTCCGCAAGCCCCCTATTGTTTAACACGTATTTTCCATAAGAAAGCAAGACGTTTTTGAATATTTTATTCAGAATCGTCAATATTAGGTGTATCGAGTTAATCATGAAAATTTTTCTACAGAATTAGCTATAGAATACGAATAAGAAATTAGTTCTTGAAATTCGCCCAGATAAGTCTGTTTTGTAGGGTCCCAAATAAACCCCGTAAGTGAAAAATTGGGTATTGCGAGCTTCTGGCCCTGAACATTATTTTTTTGAGGTTTCTTTTGGTAAGCACTGTTTCTAATAAATAAAATATTACTTCATTGTGATAATTTGATGTTTAAATAAATTTTTCAAATAATTAATTATTGTTTATAGCCACATTATCTTAGAATGGAGTGGAAAAGTCGCAGTTTTATCTAAATTTTTCAACTGGTTCTGAACTTTTCAGTTAGAGCGAGATATTCAATTGAATTCAACAGAAATAATTGTTTAAACCATTTAATATTTAAAATAATATTCTCTTAGAATAATCCTAGAATATTGCAGTTTATTCTAAAATTTTCCACTTTTGGTTCACTTTCAAATTATAGTAGGGTCATAATTAAATCAAGTTAACAAACATAATTGTTCAAACAATTCATTATTATTTTTAATGATATTCTTTTTGAATAATGTAATAAAGTTGCGGTTTTTTCTGGAATTTTCAACTCTTCTTCTACTTTTCACTTAGAGTATGGTAATAGTGACTGAAATTCAATAATTTTTCAAACAAATAATTATTGTTACTTAGTGAGATCATAATGTAAGTTAATAAACATAATTGTTCATAAAATTTATTATGGTTTATATTAGAGAAATGCTAGAAAAATATTCTCTTCATTGTTTATTTATTATTTGTTCATAACTGAAAAGCCGAAGCAATGTTGAAAATTAAAAAAAAAAAACCGCAAGTTTCTAGCAATGATGTAAGAGAAGATAGTATTCAACAATAATAAATTGTTTAAACAATTATGTTTGACAACTTGCTTTATTTATCATCTCACTCTAATTATAAAATTCGGAAAAACCGCGACTTTCTAACTGTATTCTGAGAGAAAATTGCTAAAAGCAATAATAATTTATTAAAACAATGCATATAAACGTCTAATTATCAGTGAGAAGTAGTATTTTATGTATTAGAAATACTTTGTTTAAAAAAACCGCAAAAAAATCATAATTAGCGCCAGCAACTCGCAAACCCCAATTTTTCACTTATAGGCTGTTTTTGGGTCCCTATAAAACAAACATATGGGGGTGATATTTGGAAACTAATTATTTATTCGTATTCTGTAGCTAATTGTGAAGAGAAATGATGAGTTTCAACTCGATTCACCTAATATTGACGATTCTGTCTTCAGAAAATGTAATAATCTAAATAGATTGGTTCAGAATCACCCACAAATCTGTATATCATTTTTTTTTAAACGCTTTTAATTATTTATTTGGATTTGAACAAATTTGGGTTCCGTTTTCCTGAATCTTCGGATCTCCTTTTAGAAACACATAAAAAACTAAAAAAATATTCACCGAGTTGTTCACAACTCGACTGATGGATTGTACACTGACTTCAATTGATTTCAGTGACTTAATGTGAATTCAAGTGTCTTCACGCCAGTGACCTGACTTCACGAGTTGTTAACCCATCGATATTCACTAATTTTTGTTTGGACTTCTTGCTTTGTATCATGAAGCTTATGTTTTTATAAAAAATCATATTCTCATACAATTCACAGCTCCTTTTGCCTCCATAGCTTTTGAATACCAATAATATCCATATTTTCATCAAATATGATATAAATCCACGTGGAAGGAGGTGCCAGGGGAAGAAGGTTCGTCAAAAGTCCACACTTGTCCACGAGGGGTGGGGCGGGGTTGTGAACATGTAGTAAAAAATTGTCCACGTGGTATATGGATGCCCCCTTGAAGTCATTTGAATTCTCCTGAAGTCACTTCAAATCTCCTGAAATATCTGAAGTCATTTGAATTCACATGAATTTACGTGAATTCACGTGAAGTCACTTGAATTCTCCTGAAGTCACTTGAAATCTCCTGAAATATCTGAAGTCATTTTAATTCACATGAATTCACGTGAATTCAAATGAAGTCACTTGAAATCACTTAAATTCACTTGAATTCGCTTGAAGTCACTTTAATTTTCCTGAAGTCACTTGAAATCTCCTGAAATATCTGAAGTCATTTGAATTCACATGAAGTCACGTGAAGTCACTTGAAGTCACGTGAATTCCCATGAAGTCAACTTGAATTCTCTGAAGTCACTTGAAATCTCCTGAAGTCAGTGAAATCTTCTGAAGTCACTGAAATATCCTGAAGTATCTTGAAGTCAGAAGTAGGTGTACACCCAGTCGGTCGAGTTGTCAACCCCTCGGTTTTTCATTATATACTCCCCCTTTTAAATCGATATTTTGCTGAAGAAGATGTTATTTTATCCTATATATTTACTTTACGTTCTACATAAATCCATATCATTTATTGATATAAACCTTGTGCCAATTTTGATCACATTAAATAATTAATTTTATCGTTTAAATAAATTTTTTTATGAATTATTTTATAAAAACTGATTTTTTTTCTGAAATGAACATTTGATACTAGCTGCACCAGCAACGCCGCACAGTGGATCTTTTTTGAAATTCTGTCTCAAAATCGTAGAACTTTGGATTGGAATGACCTAGAGGAATATTCTTTTTCAATTCAAGAAAAAACCTTCCCGAATATAGACAAATTATAGAGAAAGTCAGAAAAAAAATTGTGACTTTGAAAATCTGTGTTGAAGATGGAATTTTTGGCAAACAAAATCCTTTACTGAATACTAAAAACGCTTAGATCTTACATTTTATGTGCTATACATGTTTTTGTATAGATTTTTGCATGCCCAATCTGAATCTGACGTGTAAATTATTGTAAGACAAAATCCAAAATAGCGGAGCTAATATGGCAGACTAAAATTGCAAAACGAAACCGATTTGACTAAAATTTGCTACAAGGTGGGTTTTCAGGTCGCTGATTACAAATCCAAGGTCAAAATTTTTAAAATAAAAATGGCGGATCCAATATGGCGGACCAAAATTGTAAAAGGAAACCGATTTGACTCAAATTTGCTACAAGGGGGTTTTCCGGGTCGCTGATCTAAAATGCAGGGTCAAAATAGAAAAGTTCGAAATGGGTGATCCAATATCGTGGACCAAAATTGTAAAAGGAAACCGAATTGACTAAAATTTGCTACAAGGGGGTTTTTCGGGTTGCTGATTTTAAATCCGGGGTCAAAATTCATAAATTCAAAATGGCGGATCCAATACGGTGGACCAAAATTATAGAGCAAAATTTATTTGACTTAAAATAGCCTATCGGAGGGTTTGCAGGTGGCTGATTTGAAATCCGAAGTCAAAATTTCAGAATTTAAAAAAGCGTTAAAATCTGTTTTTTTTTTTGTACAATTTTGGTCCACCATTTTCAATTTTTCAATTTTGACCTCGATTTTGAAATCAGCGACCAGAATAACCCCCTTGTAGCAAATTTTTGTCAAATCGGTTTGCTTTTCCAATTTTGGGCCCCCATATTGGATCCGCCATTTAAAATTCTTAAGTTTTGAATTTGAATTTGTAATCAGCAACCTGAAAAACCACCTTGTAGCAAATTTTAGTCAAATCGGTTTCGTTTTACAATTTTTGTCTGCCATATTCACTCCGCCATTTTGGATTTTGTCTTACAACGATTTACATGTCAGATTCGAATTGGGCATGCAAAAATCTATATAAAAACATGTATAGCACATAAAATGTAAGATCTAAGCGTTTTTGGTATTCAATAAACGATTTTTTTTGCCAAAAATTCCATCTTCTTCACAGATTTTCAAGGTCACCATTTTTTTCTGACTTTCTCTATAATTTTTCTATATTCGGAAAGGTTTTTTCTTCAATTAAAAGAAATATCCCTCCAGGTCATTCCGATTCAAAGTTCTATGATGTTGAGAAAGAATTTCAAAAAAGGTCCACTGTGCGCCGTAGTGACGTCTGTACTTTAAGCTCCGTAACTAGGGTTAAAAGCCCCCCCCCCCTCCACGTAGATTACCGTAGTATTTTCTACTACTACTCCCCCCTCCCCCACTTCTAGTGACTACGTAGTTTATGGACGAGCCCTAAGCTCTTTGTTAGATTTTGCTAAAAGTTTCACATTTTGACTATCAGTCTTACTGAAACAAAAGGTTCATTTCTAAGATCTAGAAAGATTAACGGTTTTTTGGGTATACAGCATATTATGGGGGTGTTTTCATACTTTAAACATCCAAGTATGGAAATCATCATTTCTCAGTAACAAAAGTCACTGGAGATTTTTTATTTAACTAGTAGGGTATGAAATCACTTTCAAATAAGTAAGGGAATCGTGCATAGGACGGATATTATATATGTGCATTTACTTCAAGGGTTGTTTTATCATCGATTGAGTATTTAATCCGGAATATCAACATTTCTTAATGACTACAATCACAAAAACTTTTCTGATTAATCTATGAGGACAGGAATCATATTGAAGTAAATAGGGAAAGTATAGAGCGACAAGGATGTCTTTGAATTTTTCTAGAGGGTTGTTTAATCCTCCCTTATTCAGAGAAGCAGAGAAATGAACTTTTGGTAAGGAATAAATCACCAATAATCAGGCCTGCAATATCACTTTAAAACATA